>MDKJ01257058.1:0-21694 GCA_005239525.1 Nicotiana knightiana | reverse complement strand
AGGAGACTTCTATTTCAACCGGGAAACATTTAACTCGTCAAACTCGGATTTGGGCGAAACTGGTTACCCCGGGCGTTTGGGCTCTAACGCCAGGGGGGCCTGGCGTTATGGCCCTAACGCCCCCCTAACGCCAGGGGGGTCAGGCTTTATGGGGCAAACGCCACCCTAACGCCAGGGGGTGCCAGGCTTTAGGGGGCAAACGCCCGGCTATCGCCCGGGCATCTCCTTTTGCGTATTTTCGACGTATTTGCATCCTTTTAGCCCCGTTTCCATCTCCACTTCACCTACACATGAAATAAACTCCATTAAGCACATAACAAGTGTAATTTTATCATTAATGCGCATAAAATGTAAGGTATATCACATGTTAAACTATGCAATTTAGTCTCGCATCATGAATCTAGCAGCTTTTGTTTGTAGACTCCTTGATTCCTTAGGGTCCGATGGGAGCTTTCCGTTTTTCAATACTCAATATATTTATTCCTCCAATCCCAGGTTAGGCTCATGGATTTTATTTCGGCATGGCCTTCTTCGATCACTGACTTCGAAAGTTGTATGACAGTCCCCGAGCTTATTTCGCTGTCTTCGACCAAGGACCCCAAATTTTCATGGGCATCAGCCTCACTGTTTTATTCTCGAGGTACAGTCTTTAAATCAATGTAAAGTTACTTGTAGTTTATCCAAGTACATCTACATTCGATCATCTCGAATTTTGAAGGTTCTGTTGACTTGGTTTACCACCAGCAGGAAGTCGCATTTAGCCTCGATGACCTCTGCTCCTAGGATTTTAGCCAGTTCGAGACCTGCAATCATGGCCTCGTACTCTGCATCATTGTTAGTCAATTTAGAATTTTTGATAGATTTCCTAATTGTATTGCCTGTGGGAGGCTTCAAAATGATGCCTATCCCGGACCCCTTCACATTCGAAGCGCCGTCTATGAAAAGGGTCCAAACACCCGATGATGTACCCGATAATAACAAAAGTTCCTTTTCGACCTCGGGTGCGAAGGATGGTGTGAAGTCGGCCATGAAGTCTGCTAAAATTTGAGACTTGATGGTTATTCATGGTTGATATTCAATATCAAACCCACTGATTTCGATGGCCCATTTGGCCAATCGGCTCGATAGTTCGGGCTTATGTAAGACATTACGAAGATGATAAGTGGTTACCACACTGTAACGACCCGGCCAGTCGTTTTAAGAATTTGAGCCCCGATCCCCTATTTACCGCTTCTCCCATGTCTATTTATGTTATTGGAACTTGTTGGAGCATTGAGTGTTGAAATCCGGGGTGATTTTTGACTCACAGTCCATAAATATGGAATTTACCTTTAGAAATCTGGTTGTAGCTAGAGCTGTGTGAAGACGGATCCGGAATGGAATTCCGTCAACTCCACTAGCTCCGTTGGGTTATTTCGAGGTTAGGGGCGTGCTCGGAATGTGTTTTCGAGGTCGGTTGTGGATTTAGGCTTGAATTGGCGAAAGTTAGAATTTCGGCGATTTCGGCCGATAGGTGAAATTTGGATATCGGACTCAGAACAGACTTCCGAAAGCGACAGCAGGTCCGTAATGTCGTTTATGACCTATTGATAAAATTTGAGGTCATTCAGATGAGTTTAGACGTGATTCGGCGTCAGATGTGAATTCTAGAAATTTCATAAGTTCTTAGGCTTGACTCTATGCATAATTGATGATTTTGATGTTATGAGATGTGTTTTTAAGGCTCGACCAAGTTTGAATGAGGTATTCGGGTTGGTTGGTAGGTTTGCTTTAGGTCTCGGGAGCCTCGGGTGTCTTTCGGGTGCCAAACAGGCATGTTTTTGGCCTAAGCCTTTGTTGGTTTTGCTGGTTTTACAACAACAGTTGAGTGTTATCTGCAATCGCGTGAATAAGTCCGCGATCGCGTAGTGTTAGGTTGAGGTGGTCAGAGGATTGTGCTTCACGATCGCACAAGTCCAGTCACGATAGCATTCTTCTGGTCAGTTAGTCTCCGCGAACGCACGCCCAGGATCGCGATCGCGTAAGGTATCCTAAGGCTGAGGGAGGTGCAGTGTTTGCTCTATGCGGCCGCATAGCCTCCTCCGTGATCGGATTGTTACAGGGTCAGAAGGTCCACGATCGCAGACCTTTAATCGCGATCGCGATGAAGGAATTTCATGCGCGTGTTTCATTACTCTCCGCGATCGCGACTCATTGTACGCGATCGCATAAGGCAAATGCCTGGGTAGAATATCAATACCCCAAATCCGAGGGTTTATGCTATTTTCCATATTTTCGAACTTGAGAGCTCGGGAAGGGCGATTCTTGAAGACTTTTGCACCTGGGTAACTTGGGTAAGTGATTTCTATCCATTATAGATCAATTTCCATGATTCCAATCTTAAATCCAACCTTTAATTTCGAAAATTATGGGGAAAATGGGAGGAACTTCATAGACCGAATTATCGAGTTTTGATTGGGTATTTGACCTCCAATTTGAGAGATTCTTATATGGTTAGACTCGTGAGTGAATGAGTGTCCGGAAAATATAGATTTTACCCGATTCCGAGATGTGGGCCCGAGGGACTTTTTGGGCGAATTTGCTAAATTTGCGTATTAGCTTATAAATAATTAGCTATTTTGTTCCCTTGAAGTGATATTTACACCATGCAATCGATTTGAATAGATTTGGGCCACCCGGAGTCAGATACTCGTGGCAAGAGCTTGGTATTGAGTTGATTAGCGCAGTCCAGGTAAGTGGCTTGACTAATTCTGTGTTCAGGATCTTCCCTTAGGCGTTTTTATACTGATTTTGTTATGTGTACGCCGTGCAAGCGAGGTGACGAGTGCGTACATGGGTCATTGTTGCTAAAATCCTATTTTTCTCCCATGAAAACGCTCATTTTCATTCATATATTACTGTTTCCTATCTTAATTGAGGAGATAGCCTAAGTGTAAGCATGCCTACCTGTTTTGACTTGTATTCCTCTTATTTGCTACTAGTCACATCATGCTTAGGTAGTTTTACTCTATCCTTACCTCTTGTTTTTCCTGGATTGTTTACTTAAGCCATAATTGACATACTTCTGTTTTGCATATTTAAATTTGGACTACGGACCGAGATCCGGGAGCTTTCCCCCTGTACTGAAATGCATATTTAAATTGGGACTACGGACAGAGATCCGGGAGCTTTCCCCCTGTACTGCATAGCATATTTGAATTGGGACTACGGATCAAGATCCGGGAGCTTTCCCCGTGTACTGCATTGCACATTTACTGTTGAGATATATGATGTGCTGAGCCAAGGGCTCTCTCTGTTATTAAACTTTTTTATCTTCGTTAATCCTATTATCATTTATTATCTGTATTTCACTGTTTTAAAATCTTATATTGACTTGTTCTTACAAACTCAGTAGGGCCTCAACCTGACCTCGTCACTACTTGACTCGGGTTAGGCTTGGCACTTACGGAGTACCAAATGTGGAGTACTCACGCCCTTTCATGTGCATGTTTTCCCCATGTGCAGATCCAGGTACCAGCACCCAGTTTCGTGGTTAGGAGTCGTCTACCAACATCCAGGAGACCGCGAGGTAGTTCTGCCGCGTCCGCAGAATCCCACTAGTCCCCTTCTACTCTATTATAGGCATATAAGACTTGTATATTTTTCGGTTGTTTCATTGTATAGAGCTACAATTAGTAAAGAACTTCTGACTATGGTGACATTCCGGGTTTTGGGAAGTATAAATGTATATGCTGAGCATCTATGTTACATCTACTTGATATCATTTTTGTCTTTACTTTATTGATTCTGTCATTTTTGCAAATTTTAGGCTTACCTAGTTATAGAGACTAGGTGCCATCACGATACCTTTTGGAGGGTAAATTAGGTCGTGTCGAGTTGGTATCAGAGCGTCTACGTTCATAGGAGTCACAAGTCACAAGCCGGTTTATTAGATTCTCATGGATAGTTGCGGAGACGTCCGTATCTATCTTCGAGAGGCTATGTAATGGTTAAGAACAATCAAATCCTTTGGAATTCCTTATTGTGCTAGTTACTGTCATCAAATTCTTAAACTCTATTCTATTCTTGCTTGCAGATGGTTCTTACCCGTACCGGACGTATTGATGACCAGGCACCCGAGCCCCCAGTTAGATCCACTAGAGGCAGGGGTCGGGGCAAGGGAGGAGCGCGCGGTGCAGCCCGAGCACAGCTAGAGCAGAGGCAGAGGAGCCCCCAGCAGCTACAGTTGGAGGGGCATAGGAGGTCCCTACTATTACTCCAGACCTCCAGGAGACATTGGCCCAGTTCTTGAGTGCCTTCAGTACTCTGTCTCAGGCGGGTCTACTCCAGATAGCTCCAGCTACATCCCAGGCCGGAGGAGGGACACAGACTCCCGCAACCCGTACTCCTTAGCAGAGAGTTCATATTGGGCAGGTGCCAGAGTATATTCCTATGCCCCCAGCAGCTCCAGCTCAGCATGAGACTAGGATAGTTGTTCCTGAGGCAGAGCAGCTTCGACTTGAGAGGTACAAGAAGTACCACCCACCTGAGTTCACCGGACTAGCTTCGGATGACGCCCTGGGTTTTCTTGAAGGGTGTCATTGCATTCTCCGCACTATGCGTATTGTAGATATGAGTGGGGTTTCTTTCACTGCTTTCCAGCTGAGGGGAGTAGCTTATCAGTGGTGGCGTGCTTTTGAGCTTAGTAGCCCGGACGAGGTAGCTTAACTTACTTGGGCTCAGATTTCCGAGATATTCTTACTTGATTTTGTCCCTCAGAGCTTCAGGGATGATTGCGGTGCGGAGTTTGAGTAGTTACACCAGGATGCCATGACTGTGTCAGAGTATGCAGTCCGTTTCAACGATTTGGCTCGCAATGCACTATCTTTGGTTTTCACTGTGAGAGGGTTCGGTGCTTTATTGAGGGACTCCACCCCAGTATTTGGACCAGCATGACCAGAGAGCTGGAGACCGATATTACTTACCACCAGGTCATGAGTATTGCCCAGAGGATTGAGACTATGTTAGCCTGGGACAGGGAGGAGAGAGAGGCCAAGAGGTCTCGAGAGACTGGTCATTTTTCAGGAGCTCATGCACCAGCAGCACGCTATGGTAGGGGTTTTGTTAGTCGCCTTGTTCATTTAGCTTTCCCAGCAGCCAGCGGTATTCCAGCCTCAGGAGACTTATTACGCACCCCCAGTACCTCAGGTGCCTCCTGCTCGAGGTGCTATTACTGGCCAGCCCAGCAGGCCAGTTCAGAGTCAGCAACGGCCGCCACATGCTCCGAGGGGTTTCTTTGAGTGTGGAGACCCTCATCATTTGATCAGAGATTGACCTAGAGCGAGGAGGGACGCACCGCCTCAGACCTATTAGGGTGCACCCCTCAGATTTATTAGGCTCTGCGTCTTCCACCAGGTCCTCCAGCTATTCTTCCAGCCCCAGCTGCTACCCTACCACCTGAGGAAGCTCGAGGTCGAGGTTGCCCTAGAAGGGGAGGCCAGGCCATGTACTATGCTCTTCCGGCCCGGTCCGAGGACATTGCTTCAGATTTAGTCATTACAGGTATTGTTCCCGTTTGTCATAGGGATACATCGGTATTATTTGACCCAGGCTCTACATATTCATATGTGTCTTCCTATTTCGCTTCACATCTGGGGATAGCCCAGGACTCTTTGAGTTCCCCTGTTTATGTTTCTACTCTGGTGGGAGATTCTCTTGTTGTGGACCGCGTATATCGGTCATGTTTGATTACTATCAGTGGTTTTGAGACCAGAGCTGATTTTCTACTACTCAGTATGGTAGATTTCAATGTTATATTGGGTATTGATTGGCTGTCTCCCTATTATGCTATTCTTGATTGTCACGCCAAGACCGTGACGCTGGTTATTCCAGGATCTCTGAGGTTAGAGTGGAGAGGTTCCTTGGAGTATACTCCCCGCCGAGTCATTTCTTTTCTTAAGGCTCAGTGGATGGTTGGGAAGGGGTGTGATGAATATTTGGCTTATGTGAGAGATTTTAGTACTGAGACCCCTACAGTGGAGTCAGTTCCAGTTGTCAGAGACTATTCTAATTTATTTCCAGCTAATCATCCGGGTATGCCACCCGATAGAGACATTCATTTCGGCATTGACTTGTTGCCGGGCACTCAGCCCATTTCCATTCCTCCTTATCGCATGACTCCTCCTGAGTTGAAGGAGTTGAAGGAGCAGTTATAGGAGTTGCTTGAGAAGGGATTCATCAGGCCCAGTGTATCACCTTGGGGCGCTCCGGTATTATTTGTGAAGAAAAAGGATGGCTCGATGCGTATGTGTATTGACTACCGGCATATGAATAAGGTGACAGTGAAGAACAGGTACCCATTGCCTCGCATTGATGATCTATTTGACCAGTTACAGGGTGCTAGGGTGTTCTCCAAGATTGATCTATGTTCTGGTTATCATCAGTTGAGGATTAGGGAACCGGATATCCCGAAGAGTGCCTTTAGGACCAGATATGGCCACTATGAGTTCCTTGTTATGTCATTTGGGCTGACCAGTGCCCCAGCAGCCTTCATGCACCTGATGCACAGCATATTTCGGCCTTATGTTGATACTTCCATCATTGTGTTCAATGATGACATTCTGGTATATTCTAGGTCCCAGGAGGATCATGAGCAGCACTTGAGGACCGTGCTTCAGGCATTGAGGAAGAAGAAGTTGTATGGCAAGTTTTCTAAGTGAGAATTTTTGCTTGATTTTGTGGCATTCCTAGGGCACGTGGTGTCTTCGGATCGGATCAAGGTAGATCCAAAGAAGGTGGAGGCGGTTCAGAGTTGGCCCAGACCGTCCTCAGCTACGGAGATCCGCAGTTTCCTCGGGTAGGCTAGGTATTATCGTCGTTTTTTGGAGGGATTTTCATCCATTTCAGCACCTATGACCAGACTGACCCAGAAGTGTGCATCTTTTATATGGACTGAGGAGTGTGAGGAGAGCTTTCAGATTCTCAAGGCAGCCCTGACTACAGCTCCTGTGTTGGTTTTGCCTACGGGTTCCGGATCCTATACAGTTTGTTGTGATGCTTCGAGGATTGGCTTTGGAGAAATGTTGATGCAGGACGGTAGGGTGATTTCCTACGTGTCCAGGCAGTTGAAGGTACATGAGAAAAACTACCTTGTTCATGATCTTGAGTTAGCAGCGATTGTTCACGCCCTGAAGATATGGCGTCCTTATTTATATGGCGTTCCCTGTGAGTTATTCACAGATCACCGGAGTTTGCAGCATATATTCAGGCAGAAGAATCTAAATTTGTGCCAGCGCAGGTGGTTGGAGTTGCTAAAGGACTATGACATCACCATATTATACCACTTGGAGAAGGCCAATGTGGTGGCCGACGCCTTGAGTCGCCGGGTGGAGAGTTTGGGGAGTTTGGCATACCTTCATGTAGTTGAGAGGCCTCTAGCCTTAGATGTTCAGTCCCTAGCCAGTTAGTTCGTGAGATTGGTTCTTTCTGAGCCTTGCCGGGTATTAGCTTGTGTGGTTGCTCGATCTTCCCTTCATGACCGCATCAGAGTGTTAGTATGATGATCCCCACCTTTTGGTTCTTCGGGATAGAGTCCGGGGGGGTGATGCTAGAGATGTGACTATAGGAGATGACGGGGTGATGAGGATGCAGGACCATATCTGTGTGCCCAATGTGGATGGGCTTCGGGAGTTGATTCTTGAGGAGGCCCAAAGTTCGCGGTATTCCATCCATTGGGGTACCGCAAAGATGTACTAGGATCTGAGACAGCACTACTGGTGGCGAAGGATGAAGAAGGATAGTTTGTAGCCAAGTGTCTCAACTGTCAGCAAGTCAAATGTGAGCATCAGAGACCGGGAGGGTTACTTCAGTAGATTGAGCTTCCAGAGTGGAAGTGGGAGCGGATCACCATGGACTTTGTGGTTGGACTTCCTCGGACTTTGAGGAAGCATGATGCTATTTGGGTGATTGTGGATCGGCTGACCAAATCAACCCATTTCCTTCCAGTACTGACTACATACTCATCGGAGAGGTTGGGTAAAATTTATATCAGAGAGATTGTTCGCCTCCACGGTATTCCAGTATCTATCATTTCAGACAGAGGTATACAGTTCACTTCACGGTTCTAGAGAGCCGTTTAGCAGGCGTTAGGCACCAGGGTAGAGTTGAGCACAACTTTTCACCCTCAGATGGACGGGCAGTCCGAGCGCACGATTCAGATACTCGAGGATATGCTATTTGCCTGTGTAATGGATTTTGGAGGGCCATGGGATCGATACTTGCCTCTTGCGGAGTTTGCTTACAACAACAGCTACCAGTCCAGCATTCAGATGGCGTCATATGAGGCTTTGTATGGTAGGCGGTGCAGGTCTCCCGTGGGATGGTTTGAGCCGGACGTGGTCCTATTGTTGGGTACAGACTTGGTTTAGAATGCCCTGGAATAGGTGAAGGTGATTCAGGAGAGACTTTGCACAGCTCAGTCCAGGCAGAAGAGCTATGCGGATCGGAAGGTTCGTGACTTGGCATTTATGGCTGGTGATCGGGTTTTGCTTCGGGTATCGCCTATGAAGGGCGTCATGAGGTTCGGTAAGAAAGGCAAGCTGAGTCCGAGATTTATTGTCCTTTTTGAGGTGTTGCAACGTGTTGGGGAGGTTGCTTATGAGCTAGCCCTGCCTTCTAGCCTAGCAGGGGTGCATCCGGTGTTCCACATCTCCATGCTCCGGAATTATCATGGTGACCCGACTCATGTCTTGGATTTCAGCTCAGTCCAATTGGATAAAGATCTATCATAAGTGGAGGAGCCTGTGGCTATATTGGACAGGCAGGTCAGAAAGCTCAGGTCAAAGGATATTGCATTAGTAAAGGTTCAGTGGAGGGGTCAGCCAGTCGAGGAGGCGACTTGGGAGACCGACTAGGATATGCAGGGTCAGTACCCTCATCTTTTCCTAGCTTCAGGTATGTTTCTATGCTCGTTCGAGGACGAACGATTTTCTTAAGAGGGGGAGGATGTAACGAACCGGCCGGTCATTTTAAGAATTTGCGCTTTGATACCCTATTTACTGCTTCTCCCATGTCTATTTATGTTATTGGAACGTGTCGGAGCGTTGGGTGTTGAAATATGGGGTGATTTTGGACTCATAGTCCATAAATGTGGAATTTAGCTTTAGAAATCTGGCCGTAGCCAGAGCTGTGTGAAGACGGATCCGAAATGGAATTCTGTTGACTCTATTAGCTTATTTGGGTGATTCCGGGGTTAGGGGCGTGCTCAGAATGTGTTTTCGAGGTCGGTTGTGGATTTAGGCTTGAATTGGCGAAAGTTAGAATTTCGGCGATTTCGGCCAATTGGTGAGATTTGGATATTGTACTCAGAACGGACTTTCGAAAGCGACAGTAGGTCCGTAATGTCGTTTATGACCTGTGTGAAAAATTTGAGGTCATTCAGATGAGTTTAGACATGTTTTGGCGTCAGATGTGAATTCTAGAAATTTCCTAAGTTTTTAGGCTTGAATCTATGTATAATTGATGATTTTGATGTTATGAGATGTGCTTTTAAGGCTCGACCAAGTTTGAGTGAGGTATTAGGGTTGGCTGGTAGGTTTGGTTGAGGTCCCAGGAGCCTCGGGTGTCTTTCGGGTGCCCAAACGGGACTGTTTTTGGCCTAAGCCTTTGCTGGTTTTGCTGGTTTTACAGCAGCTGTTGAGTGTTCTCTGCGATCGCGTGAATAAGTCCGCGATCGCGTAGTATTAGGTTGAGGTGGCCACATATTGTGCTTCGCGATCGCACAAGTCTAGCCGCGATAGCATTGTTCTGGTCAATTAGTCTCCGCAATCGCACGCCCAGGATCGCGATCGCGTAAGGTATCCTAAGGCTGAGGGAGGTGCAGTGTTTGCTCTATGCGGTCGCGTGGCCTCCTCCGTGATCGCATTGTTGTAGGGTCAGAAGTTCCGCGATCGCAGACCTTTAATCGCGATCGCGATGAAGGAATTTCAGGTGCGTGTTTCATTACTCTCTGCCATCGCGACTCATTGTACGCGATCGCATAAGGCAAATGCCTGGGCAGAATATTAAAACCCCAAATCCGAGGGTTTATGCTATTTTCCATATTTTCGAACTTTAGAGCTCGGGAAGGGCGACTCTTCAAGACTTTTGCACCTGGGTAACTTGGGTAAGTGAGTTCTATTCATTATAAATCAATTTCCATGATTCCAATCTTAAATCCAACCTTTAATTTCGAAAATTATGGGGAAAATTGGAGGAACTTCATAGACCGAATTATCGAGTTTTGATTTGGTATTTGACCTCTGATTTGAGAGATTCTTATATGGTTAGACTCGTGAGTGAATGGGTGTCCGGAAAATATAAATTTTACCCGATTCCGAGATGTGGGACCGGTGGACTTTTTGGGCGAATTTCCTAAATTCGCATATTAGCTTATAAATAATCAGCTATTTTGTTCCCTTGAAGTGATATTTACACCATGCAATCGATTTGAATAGATTTGGGCCACCCGTAGTCAGATACTCGTGGCAAGAGCTTGGTATTGAGTTGATTAGCGCAGTCCAGGTAAGTGGCTTGCCTAATTCTGTGTTGGGGATCTTCCCTTAGGCATTTTTATACTGATTTTGTTATGTGGATGCCGTGTACGCGAGGTGACGAGTTCTTACACGGGTCATTGTTGCTAAAATCCTATTTTCTCCCATGAAAATGCTCATTTTCATTCATATATTACTGTTTCCAATCTTAATTGAGTAGATAGCTTAAGTGTAAGCATGCCTACCTGTTTTGACTTGAATTCCTCTTATTTGCTACTAGTCACATCATGTTTAGGTAGTTTTACTCTATCCTTACCTGTTGTTTTTCCTGGATTGTTTACTTAAGCCATAATTGACATACTTCTGTTTTTCATATTTAAATTGGGACTATAGACTGAGATCCGGGAGCTTTCCCCCTGTACTGCATTTCATATTTAAATTGGGACTACGGACCGAGATCCGGGAGCTTTCCCCATGTACTGCATTGCACATTTACTGTTGAGATATATGATGTACTGAGCCGAGGGCTCTCTTTCTGTTATTAAACCTTTCCGTCTTCGTTAATCCTGTTATCATTGCTTATCTATATTTCACTATTTTAAAATCTTATATTGACTTGTTCTTACAAACTTAGTAGGGCCTCAACCTGAACTCGTCACTACTTGACTGGGTTAGGCTTGGCACTTACGGAGTACCGAATGTGGAGTACTCACGCCCTTTCCTGCGCGTGTTTTCCCCATGTGCAGATCCAGGTATCAGCACCCAATTTCGTGATTAGGAGTTGTCTACCAGCATCCAGGAGACCGCGAGGTAGTTCTTCCGCGTCCGCAAAATCCCACGAGTCCCCTTCTACTCTATTATAGGCATAGAAGACTTGTATATTTTTCCGTTGTTTCATTGTATAGAGCTAGAATTAGTAAAGAGCTTGTGACTATAGTGACATTCCGGGTTTTCGGAAGTATAAATGTATATGCTGAGCAGCTACGTTACATCTACTTGATATCTTTTCTGTCTTTATTTTATTGATTCTGTCATTTCTGCAAATTTTAGGCTTACCTACTTATAGAGGCTAGGTGCCGTCACGATACCTTTCGGAGGGTAAATTGGGTCGTGACACACACATATTGGGTGATACTGAAAATATGGTTAGTTTCCTAGAGGCTCTTGTTAGGGCGAGCACCAATTTTTCTAAGTGTGGGTATCGGGTTTCGACCTCGCCTAATGTTTGACTTACGTAATAAATAGGAAATTGCGTACCTTTCTCTTCTCGAACTAGGACTCCACTTACTGCAAATTCCAAGACTACTAAGTATAAGTAGAGTCGCTCGTCTGCTTTTGGAGTATGGAGCAATAGTGGGCTCGAGAGGTACCGTTTTAACTCTTCTAACGCTTATTGGCATTCCGGGGTCCAGGAGAAATTGTTCTTTTTTTGAGTAGTGCGAGGAACCTATGACTTTGATTTGATGACGTTGAGATAAACTGGCCCAAGGCGGCTATCCGACCTGTCAATCTTTGCACGACCTTAACACTGTCCACGACTGTGATGTCTTCGATTGCCTTGATTTTATCGGGGTTGATCTCGATTCCCCTATTCGACACCATAAAGCCGAGGAACTTTCCCAAACCTACCCCGAAAACACATTTCTCGGGGTTGAGCTTCATCTTGTATTTTCTCAATATGTCGAAGGTTTCCTGTAAATGTGTCAAATGGTCCTCTGTGCGCAGGGACTTAAGTAGCATATCGTCAATATATACCTCCATTTATTTACCTATTTGTTCTTTGAACATTTTGTTTACTAGGAATTGGTAGGTAGCACCAACATTTTTTAGTCCAAATGGAATTATGTTATAACAATATGTGTCATATTTAGTGATGAACAAATTCTTTTCCTGATCATTCGGGTTCATTTGAATTTGATTGTACTCGGAGTAGGCGTCGAGAAAACTAAGGATCTCGTGAATCATGCGATCGATGTTCGGTAAAGGAAAAGAGTCTTTGGGACATGCTTTGTTTAAATCTTTATAATCTACGCACATCCTAAGTTTGTTCCATTTCTTAGGGACTACTACTACATTTGCTAACCATTAGGGATATTCTACTTCCGAATGGATCCTATTTTGAGAAGCTTAGTTACCTCGTCCTTGATGAATGCATGTTTTACCTCGGACTGGGGCCTTCTCTTTTGTTTCACTGGCCTGAATTTTGGGTCAAGGCCCAATCGATGTGTTGTGATCTCCGGTGGGATCCCTGTTATATCTATAAGGGACCAAGCAAAACAATCCATATTATCAATAATAAATTTAATGAGTTTCTTCCTGAGTTTCAGGGTTAACCTCGTACCCAGGTATACCTTTCGTTCGGGCAGGTACCCGATCAATATAACATGTTCTAGCTCTTCGACTGTTGATTTGGTGGTGTCAGAATCTTCATGAATAATGAAGGATCGAGGGATCCAGTAGTCGTCGTCCTCTTCTTCCATTCCATGCCTTTCTGATTGAGTCGAGGCTAGCGGTTGTGGTTTCTATTTTGCCTCCTACTTTCCTTTGACATCCGATCCCTTTTTTTTAAAGCGCCAATATCGGTATCACCTCATCGACCGCGAACATTTGTTTTGCAGCGTGTTGCTCTCCATATACCCTTTTCACCCCGTTCGGCGTTGGGAATTTCAACATTTGGTGTAGTCTCGAAGGGATTGCCCTCATGTTGTGAATCCAGGGCCTTCCGAGCAGGGTGTTGTACCTCATGTCACCCTCGATTATATGGAACTTGGTTTCTTGAATAGTTTCATCCACGTTCACTAGTAAAATGATTTCTCCTTTAGTTGTTTCGCTGGCCATGTTGAAACTATTCAGGACCCGAGCTGCAGGTACGATTTGATCATGTAGGCCGAGTTGCTCCACCATCCTAGATCGGATGATATTTGTCAAAATTACCAGAGCGTCATTGTGGGGTTGAGAAATTCCTTCTTCTTCCTCATCGTTGAATGATACGGTGCCTTCTGGCACATAATCACATGTCCATTTTTCCCTAGTAATTGATAGTTTAGTGCATTTGAACATGAGCCCTTGTGGAATATCGACTCCACCGACGATCATATGGATCACATGTTGTGGCTCTTCCTGTTCGTTTTTCCTGTTGGCATCCCTTTCCCAGAAATGGTTTTTGGTTAGGTCACTTAATAACTCTCGAAGGTGGCCTCGCTGAATGGACGGGCTACCTCCTCCCTTAGTTGTCTACAATCTTCGGTTCTGTGGCTATGCGTGCCATGATACTTTCACATTAGATTGAGATTTCTTTGGGAAGGATCAGTTTGTATGGGTCTGGGCCACCTAGTATCTTTGATTCTTTCAATTGCTAACACAATACCTGATGCGTCGATATTGAAATTATACTCCGATAATCGTGGTGCCTTTGTGGGATCGGCGTGCTTATCAAAATCATTTTTGCTCATGAGTCCCCGAGAACTCTGTCCTCGATCGCCCCTTCGATCATTTCGGATATAATTACATCAGGGTCTGCCATTTTTGCGATCTGCATTGTACGGCTGATATCGGTCTCTATTCTACCGAGGTTCCCTATCGATATCTCTCTGGTTTTTGCCTACGGACATATTCGGATATACGGAACCGGAAGGAGTTCCCAGTTTATCATCGTCGACTCTGATCTTTGATTGGTATCGATTATGCACATCAGCCCAGATTACCACCGGATATTCAATCAAGTTCTACTTCAGTTGTCGTGACACTATCGAACTTCGTTCATTCAACCCCTGAGTAAAGGCTTGAATAACCCAATCATCTGTGACCAGTGGTAACTCCATGCGTTCCATTTGGAATGGAGACACGAATTCCCTAAGGATTTCGTTATCCTTCTGTTTTACTTTGGAAAGGCCTGATTTCCTCTTCGCAACCTTTATTGCCCTTGCATGTGCCTTTACGAAAGAATCCGCAAGCATAGCGAATAATTCGATGGAATTTGGCGATAGATTATGGTACCAAATCATTGCTCCCTTCGATAGAGTTTCTCCAAACTTTTTCAGTAGAACAGATTTGATCTCATCATCCTCCAAATCGTTTCCTTTGATGGCGCATGTATAGGAGGTGACGTGCTCGTTAATATCGGTGGTTCCATTGTACTTAGGGATTTCCGGCATACGAAATTTCTTTAGAATGGGCTTCGGAGCCTCACTTGGAGGAAAGGCTTCTATACAAACTTCTTCGAATCCATTCCTTTCAAAATTGGTGGTGCCCCTGGTATCTGATCCACCCGGGAGTTGTACGTTTCTACTTTCTTATCATTTGCCTCAATTTTCTTTCCCGATTCAATTCGTTTGGTGAGCTCTTCAAGCATCTTCATCGTTGGGGTCAGTCCCCGATTCACTAGCATTTGATATTTTTGGTACTGGCTCGGTTCGACGGGCGACTTCTTGTTCAGCCCCACTCGGCATTCGATGCTAGTTTTGTAACTGTGCAATAGCAGCTTGTTGAGCATGTAGCATCTCGAATATCACTTGGAGGCTGACTCCTCCATCACCTCCGTCATGCGCACCTCGACCACCATATCGGCCTTCTCTACGTATGCTCCCTTCGGGATCAGCGCCCAAATTTGCATTTAAGGCGATATGTGAACTGACGTCGACTGGGTTGGCAATTGGTGCTCCCCCAAGATCGGCCCGAGGCACCTCGACCCCAGGAGCAACTACATTGTCATTTTCCCCGTGAAATATGAGGTCATTATCTCTGTGTGTGGGTGTTGTTTGTGAGTTTGACATATTTTATCCTGAAAAACAAAAATACTGAAAAGAACAAGCGTAAAGTAGTGTGCGTTATTGGAATCAATATTGAACAATCACTATTATGCTTAGCCCCACGGTGGGCGCCAAATTGTTTACCCTAAAATTTGGATAATAATTAAACTTATATAGTGGTTTTAAGGATATGTGATTTCACTCAATACCAATTGATAAATATGAAAGTAAATGACAGAATTAAACTATAAATAAATCAAACCAATGTTCAAACGGAGCTTCAGCCTCGAGTTAAGATGCCCTCGAACTGATAAGTGCAAGAATAGTAAAGACAGAATAAACTGATGAATAATAACACAAGTAAGAAAGGAAGAGTTGTATTGCTTTTTCTCAGTCAATGACCATCCCTACAAATGATTAGAACTCCTCTTTATATAGTAGAGGAATTCTACTTATGGTATAACTCTAATTACAGAAGGAAATCGTATAATCAGCTAATTAACCGCTTCTGATTTGATCCGTTCCGAGATCCACGCCACGATCTTCGACCAATCACGGATATCCCGTTTTGGCGTTACTAAGTTATCCACGATGTTACTTGGAATCTATCTCCCTTGACTTCGATTGATATCGACCTCGCTAGAAAGAGATTTCGATCTCGAACTCAATGCCTCAACTCTTCGATGCAACGTCCCAGTCTCGATCAAATAGTAAAATTGGGTGGCTCCGATTTCTACCATATACAATACATATATTAAAAGCACGAAGACCCGTAGCGAAATATCGTTTGCCTTTTTTCCCTTTAAAAATAAATTTCAAATTGGACAAATTGTAATTGTAATTTACTTATACTCCTAATATTTAGGATTTTAAAAATCAACTAATTTTTATTTATTAAATTCTTCCTTATTTGAACTAGGTAGAAACTTTTAATATTTAGGAATCTAAAATTGGGTTTAATTTGAGTTATATAACTTTTTTCCATATTTAAATTGTGTAAGTATTTTCCTTAGATGTTTCCAAGTTTTTAACAAGTTAGAAATTTTGTCTTCATTTTAATTTTGTTGTACTAACCACGTAAGAATCATAAAACATGTGAATTCCCTTTTTTCGCATTTTGTTAGAACCATATTGAGTATTGGTAATTTGAATATATCACATGCGCACAAAGTCCTAAGGTGATTTATGATTTTTAATATAAAAGTTAAATAATTAATGAGGGATAACATGTATATTATATCATACATATTAAATATAATTTTGTCATTTAGTTAGTTTTTAATATTTATAACATAAAAATTAACAAAAAAAATATTGCTATAACAATCATGAATATTAAATACAAATGAACTAAGTTGCAACATGTTTTAACAACATTTTTTTTAATTAAAGAATGAGAATGTTAAGGTATATTATCTCATGTTTCGAATAATAAATCTAATCAAATGTACTATATTGACAATTGAAATTATATGAACGAGTTTGGATATAATGATGAACAAGAATACTACAAATGAAAAAGTTTACACAAAATAAGGATTATTGTTACTAAAATCGGTATGTTACTCGACACTCCTTCTAAATTTAATGAGATTTTAGGTTCTCAGGATCTCTGCCATTTTCTTTATAAATGTATGCGATGTATAAATCTTTTTTTAGATGTTACCATTATTAGCGCTAACAATTTAAAATTTATTGTAATATTAGTTAATAATCAAAAACACAATAGAGAATTTGTATTTTTTTTCTTTTAAAGGAGAACAAAAAGGAACATATCCTTTGGAACTTTGATATGAAGAAATACTTGAGGGGATATTTAATAGTAAGAGAAAAAAATGCTAAGTATAAGATTTTGGTCAAAGGCAAGATATTTGAATACTGAGATATAATCTATTCTTAAAAGTTTGATTAAAAGATAGGTGACAAGCTCAAGATCAAATGCCTGTAATAATTCATTAATCACAATTAATATAAAAGTATATTTGAAAAGCTATGTATAATTATTAGGCAAGGAAAAGTAATTAAGATTATTTCATTAATTCTACATATTTCCATATGTTAATTTATAATGAGCTTTGAACAAACTAAAATTGTGTCCCTTATTATTTTGATAAAATGAATGATGGTCAATATTTTTCGTATTCAAATTGATTATGAAATTCGTATCCAAAATGAAGACTTTTTTTCTTCATCTATCTATATTTCATTAACATTATTTATTTTTCAAGAACGTACACTTTTTAAATTTTTATTTTGTAAGTTAATTATATTATTGATAATAGTTTCTTATTTTTAAATAATATAATCGTTGATATAGGTACACGCACAACACACGTATATTAAAACTAATAATGAATAAAAGCTTTAATGTAAGTGTACTAACACAGCTCCATAAATTCCAACCACTTCTGATTCATTTTAACGGTTTTACTACTACTGTGTTATAGTTTAGCTAGTTTTGCATGTTTTTCAAATAATTTGTAGATTCGAAGGTGTCACCAAGTGAATTTAACAAAAGAACAAGATTAACCTAAAATCACCCTAAAGGATATTCAACTAAACACGATAAGAGTTTTTTTCTTTAAGTGTTGACTACTACCCAATTTGAGGCCGATAATATTGTAGTTGTCTCTTGTAATTATTTATGAATGCCAAATAGAAAGGCCAACAGCCAGTGCTGCTTATATAACATTGCTTCACTATAAAAATTAAGTTTTTCCGGAATCAAATATCATGTTTTGTTATAATATCCTCTATAACAGCAATTCGTTATAACATTCAAAAATATCCAAAACAAATAACACTGTTATAGAAAAACATGACGGTACACGTACGTATATGTGTGTAGGTTTGGTTAGAGCAAGTGGATGTCTAAAATAATAAAGAAAACATGGACTTTGTTTTGGCTCGCCAAAAGTCAACATCTATTTGAATTAAGATTGGAATTAGTTAATTAGTCAATGTTCAAGAGAGACACGATATGATCCAACCATGGGAGGCAGCTGGAAATTTCTAATAAAAAAATCAGCAACCCTCACCTAATACTGAGGAAGTATTTTTATAAGTTGAATCAGTTTTAGAAGGACGGGAGCGTGAGGCGGGACATTTTACTTAATACAAGGCGAGGTGAAAGTCTCGAGACAGGGGGCGTAAGCCCCACGGATCTGTCACGACCCGAAATCCCACCTTCAGGCCGTGATGGTGTCTAACATTGAATTCGCTAGATAAGCCAACGTTACTGGTTATTCTGATTTATTCCTTTGTTATTTAACATTTAAAAAGTGAAATACAAGAACAAATAGAAATAAGAATGCGGAAGATATGAAATTCAACAACTTAAATAATAAATCTTACGAAATTTCCTTAAACATACCCTAGAACTGGTGTCACCATTTTTCACGGACTCTCTAAGAATACTAAAAACAAAGTCTGAATAAACAATACAACTGTCCTAGAAATACAAGAAAAGACAGAAAGAAAAAGGAATGAGATAGGAGGTAACGCCAAGGCCTGCGGACACCTGCAGTACTACCTCAGTGTCGCCTGTGGACTGAAGGATACTCCCTCTGTGATGACCCGAAAGGTCAACCCGTATATTTCTAGCTAATTCTGTGTTTCGAGGTCGTCAAAACCTCCTTCTATCTCACCTTGATTTCCGTGCGCAGCCCCGGGCGTGTAGCCGGGAAGCCTTTATGTGAAAAACTGATAAAAATTATAATTTTGTATTAGAAATTTGAATAAAATTGACTTCAGTCAACTTTTTTGCTAAACGGGCCCGGACCCGTGATTTGACGATCCTGGAGGGTCCGTAGGAAAATATGGGGCTTGGGCGTATGCCCGGAATCGAATTCTGAGGTCCCAAGTCCGAGAAATAAATTTTTAAAGAAAATTATTTTCTGAAAAACATAAAGGTTTTTGAAAATGAATTTTGAGGTGAAACCTGTGATATCGTGCCCGTATCATAGTTCCAGAGCCCGGTACAGGTTCGATATGTCTTATATATGTTATCTGTGAAATTTGGTAAGAAACAGACTTAGTCTGACGTGATTCGGACCTTAAATGCTAAAAGATTGATGTTTAAAGAAGTTTTGAGAAATTTCATTGATTTTTGGTTTGATTCATCGTTTTAGTGTTATTTTATTTGATTTGGAACCTCGAGCGAGTCCGTATTAAGTTATATGACTTGTTTGTGCATTATGGACGGGGTCCCGAGGGGGCGTCGGGTGTGTTTCGGATAAGTTCCGAGTCCATTTTCCCTATTTTGAACTGCTGAAAACTATCATCTGGTTTCCTTCTATGCGATCGCATAGAAGGATCCGCGATCGCATATAACATCTAACTCGCCCAGTAATTTCCTTCACTGCGATCGCAGAAGCCAACTTACTCCTTATACGCGATCGCATAAGCTGTTCTGCGATCGCGTAGAGCATTTTAAGCCAACTTCATTTTCCTTCTACGCGATCGCGCCTCGATCCACGTGATGGCGATTCTTTAAAAGCCTGGATAGATTATAAGTTTCCAAAATCGGGGGGTTTCACCATTTTAAACATATTTTGACTTCTAGAACTCGGTTTTGGGCGATTCCTTGTGGGATTTTCACACAAATCGAATGAGTAAGTGTTCTTTCACTAGAATTAAATATATTTCATGAATTCGTTCTTATTTTTATCATTTAAATTGTGTTTTGGGGTGAGGGGATTGTGGGTTTTGAATGAAAACTTCAAAAATGAAAATTCATGATTTGAATGACCAAATGTTATCGGAATTGGATAAATTTGGTATGGGTGAACTCGTATCAGAATGGGTAATCGGAATTCGTAAAATTTGTCGGGTTCCGAGGTGCGGGCCCGGGGGTCAACTTTTGGGTCGATTTTTATAAATTTGCAAAGATTGAAACTTTATTATTCGGAATCGTTACTTATACGTTTTATATGTATTTTGAAGTTGTTTTAGTTGATTTTGAACCGTCTAGAGGCCTTTCCGTCCGAGAAGTCTATTTTTGAGTACCGGGTTGTCGTCTTTGAGATAAGTATCTTGCCTAACCTTGTGTGGGAGAATTACCCCTTAGGATTTGAGTCTTCTATCCCTATAAAAAAAAAAAAAAAACCTTATTAGGGACGAGTATTTAGCGACAAATTTTGAATATGGTCCCTAAAATTGTTCTTATAGGGATGAGAATTTTATTTTTTAAATACACAATCACACTTATTGTGGTCTATACAAAAGTTAATGTCTGGTCTCTAATATCGATTTCAGCGGGATAGGGGCGCGAAACTGACTGAAACTAAAGTTAAAAAAAAAGAAGGAAAGCTCCAAAAATTTCACGATAATCCCTCCAAATTCTCTTTCACCCTAAAATCCCTCCAAAATAATATTAGGCTAAAATCCCCAAGAGGCGGCCGCAAAATTTCATCAAAATGCACAAGGTTGCAAAGAACTCAGAAGATTAGTGTCTAAAATTCATCTCTCTCCAAGCGACTTTACACAAATTATACTATTGGATTATCCGCCTAAACAAGAGTAAGTTTAATTTCTTTCTCTTTAATCTGTTCTGTTTCTTTTTTCTTCTTCGTGCTCTTTTTTCCCGATTGAATCAGAAGTCGAAAAAAGGGTTCTGCAATTTTTTGGTTTCTTTATTTGTTTTCTGCAATTGGTTATTTTGAATACTGATTTTTCTTGTGTGAGTGATAAAAGTGAGATTGTTTGGTTTAGAATTGGGTGATCTTTATTGTATGACGAGAAATTTTTACAAAAGAGGGGTTGTATGGTTGCTCGTAAAATCATCAGACATCAGAGAATGTCAAACCCCCCAGAACTAAAATTTCACCAAAAATGGATATTGGTTGCTCGTATTAGGACTGCAATATGATTTATAATTTGGTTCATCATATCCCAACACTCAGTCATGGAATAGCTTCTACTTTTTTTGTCTTTCAAGCAAATGGGGCTCAAATGTGAGTAATGATAAGGGAAAGAGAAGCCAGCCACGCAAAGGCTGCAAACACCGGGCATACCGGCTTGCCACACCAAGATACAGGTCGGTTAATCGCCCAATGCCCGAATTGGTTAACCGAAATATAGAAACACCATCATCACTATCTCTTCATGTACTTTCCATCAACATGGAAAAAATAAAATACGCACTCACACACAAGAAAGATAGAGATGTCAGTATATAGATTTTTTCTTGTAGAGTTTATTCTATGCGATAGTTTTTTCCTTTACGATTTACATTATAGAATTCTTCTGGGGACTTTATTGAAGGGTCATGAAAATTTTGTAGGATGTCTTGTGGTTTCTCATATGAGGTGATGAATTGGTTGAATTTTTTCATATGGTTTTTCAAATCTATTCTTTTTTAAGAATTTAATTGACGATAACTGGAAATTGGTAAGTTCTTATTTGCAATATTAGATGCTATATCTAGTGTAGATCCCA
>ML377661.1:6185-28337 GCA_005239525.1 Nicotiana knightiana | reverse complement strand
GAAACATAATATGCCGCTTTGGAATACCAAAGGAAATCGTGTGTGATAATGGCCCACAATTCATAGGCTCACAAATCACGGAATTCTTCGAAAGTTGGCAAATCAAGCGGATCACTTCAATGCCGTACCACCCCGTGGCTAACGGTCAAGATAAATCAACGAATAAGGTCATCATCAATAATCTAAAAAAGCGGCTAAATAAAGCCAAATGAAACTGGCCTGATGAATTACCAGTGGTACTATGGGCATACAGAACAACCTCAAAAACAGCCACGGGAGAAACTCCGTTCGCACTTGTTTATGGCTCAGAAGCCTTAATACCTGTGGAGATTGGCAAACCAAGCATAAGGTTCTCAACAACCACGGAAGGTGAAAACGATGACGAACTAAGGATCAACCTGGACCTGCTCGAACCACGGAGAGAAGCAGCATTGATACGGATGGCAGCTCAAAAACAAATCATAGAGCGTTATTACAACCGTAAAGCTCATCTCAGGTACTTTAAAATTGGGGACTTCGTCCTCAAAAAAGTCTTTCAATCAACAAAAGAAGCAGGTGCAGGAAAGCTAAATCCAAACTGGGAAGGACCTTACAAAATCCGAGGGATAGCTGGAAAAGGCGCCTATAAGTTGGAAGTTGTGGACGGCAGAGTTCTACCAACAAGATGGAACGCCATCCATCTAAAGAAGTATTACTTCTAAAAAGAAAATAATACCCCCCGTCAGGTATCACACATTCGATTTTATTTTGAACACTTAAAAATTTTACTAACTTTTTTAGATGATAGGCACAAAGCTAACCCATCACCAGATGATGATATTAGACCTGCAAAGACGCAAGGAAATAACACAATTCCAGGTCTAGGGTTACACATTCTGATGGACGTTTTAAAGGGGTTAAGCAGTCATCATCTAAAAAACTATATACCTTCAAGTCCGGAATGTTTTTCCTTTTCAGGAAAAGGACCACAAAGAAAGGAATAATCAAGTGCTCGAGATTTCATTCTTCAAAGCTCAAACACTTGGGGGACTATACAGTATGGAAGGCTAAGATGAAGCAAATAAGATTATTAGAAAGTAAAAAGCTCGAGCCTAAAGACCCATCTACCCAATGAAGACAAGTGACATGATCAGAATCGAAAGAAATCAAAAGAGCCATCCAAATACAAAACCTAATGCAAAAAGCAAAAACCTTCGAACATATTCAGGTTGAAAGGCAAAATGTCAGTCACGAGAAAGAAATGTACATCTTTATACTCATTCAAAAAATTGTTCTCGAATAAAACAGTTATGGATGAAAGATCTAAACCCTTGTATTTGTTCAAGAAACTGTTATCAAATAAAAACAGTTACGAATAAGAAAATATTTCCCTCGTACTTATTAGAAAATTGTTACTAAACAGTTATGGGTAAGAACCCCAATCTTTATAAAAACTGTTACTAGTGAAAAACAGTTATTTCCTTGTATTAATATCGAAAAACTGTTACCTATGAAAAACAGTTACGAAATACAAGAGTATATCAAATCTGTTAAACAAAAACAGTTGCAAACATAAGTTTTAGACGATAACCAAACACATGTAAAATGTCATGGAAGTTCAAACAAAAAACTTTCCTTGGAAACATTCTTAAACATGTGTAAAATTCCTATCACTCTATTGCATTATCATGAAGTTGAGACGCCTTCTTCATGTCGATTATAAAGGGCCCTCTTCCATAAAATATGCCTATTACAAAAAGGCACACAGTTATTATGACACCGTACCTATTATAAAAAATGTATGAGTAGTCTAAAGCATTACACATGCNAAAAAAAGGGTAAACCAACTAGATCTTTTCAAAGAGAGGGGTTGACTTCAGAGGCGGAAGGAACGGGAGCAACTAAAGATGAAGAGGCATGAGCGGCTGGAACTCACCATCAGGTGAAGAGAGGTTATGACCCTGTTGAGCCTTCTCCATGGCTTCCTTATTTTTGGCTATCTCAGCACTAAGGTCAAAACCCTCTTGACTCATCTCCATCAATGTGTCAAGGCGAGAATTCATATACGCCCAACTCACATCGACAGTAGCCACCTCTTCCAAATCTTCATAATCTTGTGCCCACACTTGAAGTTCAGTTCTCAGCCCGTCCTTCTCCGCTTCCGCAGCTTCATGAGCGACCCTTAATGGAACAATCGACTCCTCTAAAGCTTGAGATTTTTCTAAAGCCCTTCAAAGATCTTCTTGAGTGCGAGTGAGTGATTGCACGAGCTCTCCTGAGTATTCTTCCTTCTGCCCCAGCAAGTTCTTTAAGTCTCTAATCTCCTCTGAGGCACAGGATAGCTGCTCCGCAAACGAAGACTCCAGAACACTCTTGTCTTTGTAAGCTTGACTACAAGAAGCCCGCTCCACTACTAGCTCTGCTGCCATAAGTCTCATCTACCGCTTCAAGGTACTCCTCTCTTCTTCTAAAGCGTCCATGTCAATCCTTAAGCTGTCATACTGTGCTTTCCAATTATCAACTTCTGCCAGCAACTCTCTTGTCTCTTGGTCTGTGCTTGAAATCCTCTTCATAAGCTCCATGCCTATGAGGTTAATCTATAAGAAGTAAACCAGTTAGATATGGTAAATTTCATATACGAGAGTGAAAGAGGATAACTTACACCATACCTTCAAAGAAGTATGCACGACCTCATTTGCCCATGTAAGAGCACCGTGGCTAGCTAGCTTTGCTTTCTCAGCGGGACCTATTAAAGGCTTGAGCCACACTTCAGGCTCACCCGTCTTCTTGAAAAGGTTTCCCTAAGCTGGAACCTCTATTACCACATGCCACATCTCTCTGCTGGAAGACCCTACTTCCCTAACAGAAGGCATGGAAGAAGGCAGAGATGGGACAACAACAGGCACGGAAGGTTGAGGAGCTGGAGAAGCCATGGGCAAAGGAGCAGGCACGAAAAGTTGAAGAGTTGAAGAAGTTACAGGCAGAGCAGCCAAAAGTTGAGATAGCCAAAGGAATAGAAGAAACTTCTTCTCTCAAAGAAGCAGGAAAGACAACAGACAAAGGGACGTCATCAGGANCGCAGACACGGAAGGCAAGGTTGAGGCAGCAGGCTCGTCATCTAAAACCATTCGCCTTCTCCGTGGCCTGTGCACTAAAGCACCCTCTTCCTCTTCCTCCATGGAACGAGATTCACTAATCTTCCTCTTCGAGGAAGATGAACCAACGATAATTTCCCGGGCTTGAGCCAAGGACATCTTCGGGGTAGAGGAAGCAGACACCCCACGAGCAGAGAATCCTATTAAAAAGGGAAAAAAGTTAAACGACAGAAGGAAAAAAGCCTCGAGTAAGGAAAGAAGCAAGAACAAAAGCTTCACTTACCGTGGTTCTTTACTTGCCAACCGTACCTCCCAACGAGCTACTTCCAAGATCTTTCTTCAGATGGAGCAACAGATAACAGTTTTTCTAACCAATCACGAATACCGGAGATATTCTCGACAGTATTCATGATTGCTTAAAGGAGAAAAATAAACAGACACGGTGTTAAATAAAACATCTCAAGTCAAAAACAAGAAAAAGTAAATGTGAGCTAAAGCATACTCACGTGCGCGATTCCACTTCTCAGGGAAGGGAAGATTTTCTTCATCCACTAAACTAGCAGTGGGTACAACAACATAACGAAGGTACCAACCCCTATCCTTATCGTCTCTGGGGGTTACTAACACTCTTTTTCTCCTAGCAGTCAGAGTAAAAACCCATTCACGAAATAAGGTAGGAGAGTAAAGGTGAATAAGATGGTTGAAGGTAAAAGGAATCGAGGCTAAAGAAGCGNAAGGGTTGGGTATCTTTCTACACTATCAAGAGAAGAAGACTGATCTACAAGAACTTGACTATCCCTAGCGAAAACAAACTCAGCACGGACAATTTCATCGACTCCAGGTTCACGAAGACGTTCGCCTCTACCTCTAGACGAAGACCGAGAAACCCTAAATCTCGGAATAATTGGAGATCTAGTGGAAGAAGAAGGAACGATTTGAGAAGAAGAAGAGCCCCTCGAAGGAGTGGATCCTATACTTCCAAGTCTACCACCCCTCCGACTGCTAGTCGGAGCAGAAGATGGCGTTAAGCTTTCAATGTCTAGTACTCTTTGAGGTTGGTTTGAAGAAGACATGTTTACAAAGGCAAAGAAGAAAGTTTTTTTTTACAGAAAACAGAAGTAGAAAAGTATTTCGTGGAAGCAAAGAAAAGAAAATATGTATTTATACTTGAATACAACCGTCAAACATGATGAAAAAGGAAAATAATGATGAAAAGTCATAATTGAAGATGTCACTTCAGGACTGGCACAACCGCAAAAATACCTAAAAGGTGCTGAGTAAATGCAGAACCAATCCGAAAAGGACACGTGGTAAGCATTAAATGGAAGTGACAAACGACGCCTATGGTACAAAGAAGGATACAATGATTCAAGGAAAAGCTGCAGTAAAATATTCCCGCCATAAATGAATATCTACTTACCAAATATTAATCGCTAAATATATGGTAAGTGGGAGGACTATCTGTATTGGTAAAAAAGAGTTTCACACGTAAGGCAGCTTTTGAAAACTCAGCTAGTCACGTGGACACGGAAAAATACGATAGCTGGAAATAACTCTTTGAAGAGGTACGGTACAAAGAGGCACAGTTCAGTAAACCCACGAACTTATCAGCCATGGGAAGTTCAATTGATCAAAACGGGAGAGAGGCACGGTCAGAATGAATCTAGACAAAGCTATGGGCAGATTCACGAACCCACAACTGATTACTCGAACATTATGTAACTGAACCACTATTTACCGTTATCCTTTGTAACGCCTCATTAATGTCATAATTAATCATTAATGAGTAACCATAGCAGCAGTCGTACATTATAAGAATCTCCTATATAAGGGAGGGGAATACAGCTTGTAAAGGCATCTGATTCTCGAAATACAATCAACTTCGATCTTTTATTTCTGTAATATTGTTCATTATTAATTTTTCCATTATCTCGATTATCAGTAACCCGTATTCATCTTAAAAATAAGCTTTAGTCAAAGGGTTTAATTCTTTGGTTAAACAAGTACGAATAATGTACTGAGTATGTAAGGCAATATACTGAAAGCTGAAACTGATCTGATAATATAATAACTGAAAGTATAACTGGAAGTCAAAGATAATCTGAAGATATGCTCACCTGCTGATAATACTCAACTCTCTCAATATAGTAAGTAAAATAGTTGTCCGGCCTTATAAGGCTCGGTATATATATAAAACTGCTTTGTCGTAGTAGGCTCGCTCATAGGTGCTCGACCATACTAGGCTCTGTATCTCGACCAACTGAGCTCGCTCGTAGGCGCTCGGCCACAGTAGGCTTGGTATATAACTTACCATCTGATCAGAGGTTGCCCAAGCCTGCCCATCGATTATAGCTCGATGGTAATGAAAATACTGTAATATTGTATATATATACTCTCTGCTCTCTTGACTGGAAAAAAGAAATACTCAAATGAATATGAAGTCCCGATAAAAAAAATATTGTAACTTGCGAGACTAGCAAAATATACGTAAATTCCGGAATATAAATTTTTCTTTATGCCTCGTTATCAAAATTTTATAGTGACGAGATCATGTCAAAATGAAGAAAGAGTTTAACCTTTTAACATACGTAAGTTTCAATACTTGTATCAACAACCTCCTCTTGTATAACATCTATACTTCTTCTCAAATACTTCACCTCTATTACACACACGCAGTACATGTTATACGAAGACTCGCTTTATCAAGTTTTCTTGTGTAAGATAAGCCCCATTTAAAATAATCCATCCATAAGAGGATACTGAGTGGGTGTGTTACTTTTTTTTTCTTTTGGATTGGTGATGTTGTAGGGAGCAATATCGATAACTTTCAGAGTCTATTGTCAATTTACCTCCCAACTAGCTTCTTGTAGCTTGATGTTACAGTATTTGCCGGTGGATCATGCAGCCACTGGAAGGAATCTACATGATTTAATACCATCTTCACTTCCTAACTACCAAGTTGGTGATGCTTTCTTCAAAAGTGTACCATAAGAGAAGAAAAGTTTTTTTTTCCTATTTAATTCCATATCCATATCAGAACTTGTCAAAACTTGATGAGAAGTTTTTGACAAAAGTTTCAATGGCACCACTACATATTGCCACCTTGCAAATGAATTAAGAGTNGGGGGGGGGGGGCTGCCACGTTTTGGGGGTTAAGCCATCCAAAATATTTGATTATTCCAAGATTTTAATTAAACTTCCACAAAAAAATAATCATTAATTACACACATAATTAAGCATTATCTCAACTTACTTAAAATACTACTCATTTTTAATACACTTAATATAACTTACTATCATGGTCATGTGGTGCCTTATAAAATAAATACATACATTATTATTTTATTAAAATATCCATGTAAAAATAAATATATTTTCTCAACTTATAATTTTCCTAATCTCATGTAAAGAGTAAAAATTCTCGTACGCTTAATTCTTAAAATGGTAAAAAGATACCCTTCTTTTCTTGTAAGAAAATAATTTTTATTTTTACAATAAAGAAATCTCCTAAACTTTCTCATATTATGTATATAATTTAAAGCATATTCGAAAGTAGTAATATTAATAACTATATAAAATCATATATTTTATTTTTTTTCAAACTATTTTACAAAAATATTTCACTCAAAATACCATATCAAATGTATATAACGGTGTCAATGTTGTTAAACTCGCGGGATGTAACAACCCACTTTTTGGGTAACTTCAAACATACGCGCCTGAAGTAGTAAAAATTTATGTCTGAAGAATTTTTTGCGTGAAGTGTAGCCTTATCAAAGAAAAACTTAAGATATTTTTGCCTGAAGTTTGGCCTAAATTGTAAAGACAATCGCGCAAAACTTCAATTTTACAGTGCAATGGAAAATTTCAGTTCAATAAAATTACAACATGTTTTGGCTGAAGTTTGTTTTGCATTTGCTGAAACTTCAGCATTTTAGGAAACTTCAGCATTTTAGGAACTGAAGTTTGTTTTGTATTTGTTAAACTTCATGCATTCTGGGAGCTGGAATTTATTTTGTATTTACTAAACTTGAACGTTCTAGGAGCTGAAGCTTATGATTTGATGCCTTCATCATCCCATGACGACCAAATCCTGATATATCAAGGGACTGTTAAGCACGTTAAGCGGAAAAGTGACAATCATTGATCAGTCACCCCACAGTATATTTTTCATCTTGCATATACATTCATTCTATTGTGAGCTGGTAAATCAAGCATAACATAATTACATGCCCGTATTCTGTTCAAGTATATAATGTCCAGAATAAAGACCTTGGGAATATGTTTTTATTCATACTGTTATTTCCCAAGGCAGAGTTTTCTAATTTCTGGTGGTATTGCTATGATAACGATATTCTTAATTTATAGGTTTGTTTTGTATTTGTTGTATTAAGAGAAATCATCTTGAGAATGCTTATGTTTCATGTAATGCGAGTATCATGTGTTTGAGAGAGAAAAGAATAAAAAAAAAAACAAAGAAGAGCAAGAACGGAGCGCATAGGTCAGGAGGAAGAAGATGATGCTGAAGTTGTCAAAATTAAGGTATAAACTAAAGAAATTTAAAAATATGAGCATATATTAAATGGGGCGATCAAATAGAGCGTCCGTCTAATTTTTACCAACATTGCATACGAACATTAAATTGTCGTCAAACGTTTGTTATAACTTGCAAAATTTTAAATCAATAGCTTTTCCTTTCAATTTGGACACATCATATCAATTGTGATTAACATATATTTTCTGTTCTTTTGTTCAAAATGTTTTGGGATATTTCTTTCAGTGTAAATTATGATTGAAGGCCGATATTTGTTCGTTTTACCGCAGTTAGTAACAGTTGGATAAATTAGAGGAAGTGCATAATTAGTCAATAATTAGAAATGTCTTTATTATTTAGCCACTATTTAAAATTTATTTACTTTTTAGTCAGTACTTAATAATTTTTTACTTGCCCGGACAAAAATACCCATGTGTTAGACATGTGTGTTGTGTAAATATTAAGGAGATGATATCCTTAACTTCATGAATGTTGTGTAAATATTAAGGACAAAGTGTCGTGTATTTGCATCTTCCGTTGTTAAACTTTAGGACATCATGTCCTTAACTTCATATGTGCAATATAAATGTTAAGGACATGGTGTCCTTAACTTCATGTGTACAGTGTAAATGTTTGATGGCATGGTATCCTTAACTTGTATTTGCATCTTTATGTTGTTAAACTTTAGGACATCATGTCCTTAACTTCATATGTGCAGTGTAAATGTTTAATAATATGGTGTCCTTAACTTCATGTGCGCACCGTAAATGTTAAGGACATAATGTCCTTAACTTTATGAGTGTTGTGTAAATATTAAGGATTAACTTCATGAATGATGTGTAAATATTAAGGACAAAGTGTCCCGTATTTACATTTTTTGTTGTTAAACTTTAGAATATCACGTCCTTAACTTCATATGTGCAGTGTAAATATTAAGGGAATGACGTCCTTAACTTCATATGTGCGCATGTCCTTAATATTTATACAACATTTATGAAGAAAGGGTAAAAATATCTTTTCGTATTAATTTTAATAGTGTGATAGTTATTTTTGCTCAACATTAAAAATACTGAATAAAAACTAAATATCATGATAAAAAATAGCAATCCCACGCTATTTCTACAATAAGCTAATCATAAATATGACTTTTATTTTGTCCCTTGCCAAACAGTTGTTTACTATTCTGCACACTAAGTAGGAAATATCTTTATCTTAACAAGAGTTAATAAAATGATTTGAACTTCATTTCCTAGTAAAGACCAATTAAGTAACCAACCCTAGTTTCTGGCTGTCTTGATCACCTGACATACTCGAGGCATGTGTTTTTGTTTGCACTAAAATGGCCTCCTGACCACTTAAACCCGTACCCTATTATCATATCGATAAGTGAACTTTCAAAATTCTAATATGAACACTTCAACTTGAGCATAAGTGAACTAATAAACACCTCTGACCTATGACTCAATCTACGTGGCATCAGTTATTCCTAGTCAGCTGTTGTGCGTGTAAGTCACGCGTGGCAGGAGTGTGAATGTGATTTTTTCAATGGAGGTATAAATTTATCCTGACCAAACAGAGTATAAATTTAAACCTACATCTTATCCCAACTTATACCTAAAACCAAACGACCCCTAAATAACGAAAGAATCATTGTATTCATACAAAACATTATTCTATCATGATCAACTTCAATAACGAATAAAAATACAAGAAAACAACCAGAAATTTCATGAACAACAATCGGACCTTTAGTGACTTTTATGTTCTGGTGGAGGAGAAAACGACGGTACACGATTCTCTCAAATTCCTGTTTTGGGACTGATTTTGAAAGAAAAATATACACAACCTTCAGATGATCTAATGGGTGGAAAATCCTATGACAATCGTTCACCATTTGAGCAGACGATTGAAAATGATTGAGGGGATTTGAGAGAGACGACTGAAAACGAAAAATGAGTGTTTTAGGTAAAAAAAAAAATGAATGAGAAATAGTCGGTGCTTAGTAGGTTTTCGCACCTAACATGTGGCAGTTTTTAATTCGTTTATTGTTGACCGAGTTGCCATGTTTGTAAAATTGTAATGCACGCGCTATGAGTCATAGGTCAGAAGTGTTTATTAGTTCACTTATGCTCAAGTTGAAGTGTTCGTATGAGAATTTTAAAAGTTGGTTTACCTGCATGACAATCGGGTACAAGTTTATGTGGCCAGGAGGCCTTTTTGCCTATTTACTACTAAGAGAAGTTAAATATTTGATAGCAAATTTAACAAAGTCGCACAAATTAATAGATGGATAGACGTAGCCAATGACCTACATATTTGAAAGAGTCCATTTCTGGTTGTAAATTGTGACACTGTCCGATAATTTGAAATGGTAGGAAGAAATTAAATAACTTTCCAAATTAAACACACTAGCATAAGCTTCAATGATGAAAACATGGATGCTTCAGCAACCTGCTAGAATTAACAACAAAACAAGAGAAAAAGTACAAGCAAATCCAGCAGGCTGTGATGCCCAAGCCAAATAATAAAACTTTGTGCATGTAGTATAAAACCCAGACAACAAAACGTCAAACCAACCTTGAGAAGAACACAGAAGTTTAACTGAAACTGTCGAAGAAAACAAATTTTCAGGACTCAGAAAGGAAGAGACTGATAACTAGAAGGCTAGAATTATAATAAAGGAAAAGACACAAAGGTTTTTGTTTAATGTCAAACTGGCCAACTAGTGCAACAAAATTTGCATAAATTCAAAGTTGCTTCTCAATTAACCTAACCTAACATGTTACATGAACAAGTTGGGTCTGGTAGCCTTGTATGTTGTCTTGAGTTTCCTACTGGGTGGTCTGACTTTCTTGAACACCAATGGGAACTTGATTTTGGAGTCATGGAACTGCTTGGTGCTCTCCCTCTTACACAGCTTAGCTGGAATAGTGGCTGTCTTGATGATCTGGATGCAGTGATGGCGGACCCTGTGACGTGAAGCCATCTCAGTGTACATCTGTTCCACAGCTCCATTCAAAGTGGTATCTCGGAACTCCTTGTACATGTTGTGGTAACCAGTTCTACTCTGATAACGCAGCCATATACCGTAATTCTTGATCTTAGTTGGATTCTTCTCAAAGATCTACAGAGACAAATAACATTTCAGTCAAGCATAGAAGAAAGAAGTTCAAGAAGCCCATTGAAGGATTTACTCCCCGACTCCCTGCACCTCACTCTCTCCCTCCTTGACTCATCAATAACAATACATACTCTAGCTCGCCCTCTATCACTCCGCTTTCATAATTACACCCAGCACAGCAACTTAATCCCTCATCTCCAAGGGGTATATGAAAAGACACCTCTCTTTTGTAATGCAAATTAGCAAGAGAGAGAGAGAGAGGGAGAGAGAGTTTGTGTGTGTATGTAAAATAATAGCAATAGTATAATATGTTCTGGATCCTAAGAGCACCAAGTAAAAGAAATGTAACTACAATTCAAAACAAAAGCATTCCTCAAGGAAGAGTGGTGCAACAATACAGCTAGTGCTGTTGTAACTTGTAAGAGTAGGAATCGTTGGAAGAGGCAGAAGCCACAATACAGTTCCTGATACGAACATTAAAGGGGCTGACCCATACACAGCTGTAATAAAATAAATTGACAGACATATGACAGAATTTGAAAGATTTGGCAAATTTGCAACACAAATTTTCCAGAAATAAGTCACATCTACCAGCAATATCATGCAGTAAGAAAGAAAAACGTCCTCACAAGTCACAAGGTCATAATTTAAATGCCCTTACATTCTAATTGGCAAGTTAACTGTGGAATCCACCTTTACAGACATCAGATATAGAAATCCAATAAGCTAGTGTTTACATTTCCTATTTAACTAACTAAAAAGAAGCAAAAGTATGTAATAGACACTGGATACTTGGTGAAGTAAAAAATCAATTTCGGGGAATTAGAGAAAACAACGAACGCACCCATGTAAGTTTTACAAAGCATAGCCACACCCCAGCCCCAACAAAGAATGACAACATAAAAATAGCATAAATATGAAGAATCTGAACCAACTAATTTGGCATTAAGATGTAGTCAATGTACTAACGTTGACATGAAAAAAACAAATACATAAGCAGATACCAGAAATGCAGTAAAAGTCCTATTCATTCATCTATAACGACATAGATATCAAGATCATACCTCATTAATAGCCAGCATCTGCCCATTACTCTTCTTTACCTTCTTCAACTTTCTCAAGTAGTACCTTTTCTCCACAAATCAACCAACACATCTATATTCAGTAACAATCATTGCCCACTACAAACACCCAACTATATAATATGTTTATATCAAAAATGAGTAGTAGGTGGCACAGGTACTCACCAGAACTTGGATTTGGCACGGACCTCATTTGTAGCCCAAAGTTTCATACGGTAGATCTTTGGGTGCTCATCGTTCTCTGTTGGCAGAGCTCTGCCCACCACCTGGTACTGGTGAAACTGCCGAACAACAAAACACGCACACACACAAAATTGGAGTTATCAACTGAACCGCAAGAAATGAGAAAAGAAAAGAAAGTTTAAAAAGCTTACTTTGTAGGTCACCATTTTCTCTACGGCCCTCTTCCTTTCTCGCTCTCCCGCTGCTGCTCTGCGCCCCGTCCGCGGCTATGGTGAACAAAGGATTAGGGTTTTTGAAAAGTATACTTATTGAAACCCATCGCGATCTGGGCTATAAAATGGGCCGGCCCAGGCTTGACGGTACATCTAGCCCAGTATGCATTTAAAACAAGGGAAGAATTAACCAAAATAGCCGCCTACCCAACCTTAAACTTAAAAGGCACCGAATGTATAATATATGTATAATTCATATATAATATATGTATAATTATGTATAATTATTATATAACTAGTTAACTTATTCGCGCTTCACGCGGTTAATATATAAAACAATTCATAGTACAAAATATAAACAAATATATGTAATGTAAAATATACATACCACGAAAATCAAAACTCAATCGTATTACAAAATACATATGAAAAATTAAAATAAAGAAACAAATCCAAATTAAAGCATCACAAAGTTTGTAGCTTTGTAGTAACAAATTATTGGGGGAGCAATCCTCTTCATAATACGTAGAGGTGATGTATATTAACAATTAATACTCCATTAATTATCACAAAATTAATATTTATTGAAGACCTTTGGTTTTATGTATCTCCTCTCATATTTTTATATAAATATTACTTATCAGTAATATTAATTACTTATCAGTAATATTAATTAGTGTAAAGTTGTGATGACCCGATAGGTTATCTTATGTTTTAGAACCAAATTATGTATTTCGAAGCCTTTTGAACCTTTCTCGATTTGTGTGCGCAGTACGTGTATTGGTCCGGAAGGCTTATATGTTAAAAATTGATAAAAATAAAAATTTTTGCCTAAAAACTTCATTTGAGTTGACTTCGGTCAATATTTTTGGTAAACAGACCCGGATCTGTGTTTTGACGATCCCGATGGGTCCATATCAAGATATGAGACCTGGGCGTATGTCAGGAATCGAATTCGGAGGTCCCTAGCTCGACTTATAAATTTTTGTTGAAAATTAAAAGTCTGAAAATTTAATAGTTTTTAAGAATTTGTTGATGTTTGACCTTGTTGATATCAGGTCCGTATTTTAGTTCCGGAGTCTGGTACAACTCCAATAATAATATTTATGACTTATCTGTGCAATTTGGTGAGAAATGGAGTTGGTTTGACGTGATTCGGACGTCGGTGGTAAAAATAGAGATTTCAAATCTTTCTTGAAAATTTCATTTGATTTGATGCTCAATTTGTAGTTCTAGGTGTTATTTTAGCGATTTGATCGCGCGAGCAAGCTCGTATGATGTTTTTAAACTAGTATGCACTTTTTTTTAGAGCCCCAAGGGCTCGGGGTGATTTTCGGATAGACTACAGAGTGAATTGGACTTAGAAATTATAGCCGATGTGCATCACACCTGCAATGCGAGATCTGGCTTGCAAATATGAGCCTCACAATTGCGAAGAACTCATCGCATTTGCGAGCAGTTGGGCTGGGGGTGGACTTCGTATTTGCGAAGTATTGGTCGCATTTGCGAAGTAGCGATCATCTTCAGTTCGCATTTGCGAACACATGTTCGCATTTGCTATGACTACAGGCCCAGGAACCTTTTCGCATTTGTGAAGCCCAGGTCGCAAATGAGACATCTGCAGCTGAAGAAAATGGGACTTAGACGGGATTTTTGATTCATTTCCCAAATTTTCAAAACCTAAAACACAAGAGGCGATTTTCCAAAGAATTTTTCTTCCCCAAATCATTGGTAAGTGATCTTAAACTAATATTTTTCAATCTTTCACTACTTTTTTCATAAGATTCAACCAAAAACCTAAAGCTTTCATGGTGAAATTAGGGGGTTTTGGGTAGAAACTAGAAATTTGATAAATTGGGGATTTAGACTTTAAATTAAGGTCGAATTCCAAAATCAACTGTATAATCGGGCTCGGGGGTGAATGGGTAATCGGGTTTTGGTCCTAATTTCAGGTTTGGACCAAGCGGGTCCGGTACTTTTGTTGACTTTTTCAAAAATGGCCTAAATTGAATTCTTTGCAATCGTATGTAGTTCCTAAGGTTTTATTTGAATTGTTTGGTTGGTAATTTGCTAGATTCTATTGGTTTGGAGGATTGTTTGAAGGGAAAAGCTGTGATCGAGCTTTGAGTTGGACGTTGGAATGAGGTAAGTGCCGTGGTTAACCTTGGCTTGAGGGATTAGGACTTAATTATCTATTTGCTACGTGTTTGGATGTTGGGTACGAAGTATAGGTGAGGTGACGAGTACCTATGCATTGTTGTCGGGTTATAGCATGCGGGTGGGGTTTATTCTTGTAATTGTTGATTTCCTTGATCATGTTATTCATGTGTAGACTAGTTAATTGTAATGTTGATCATTATTATCATGTTTATGGTTTGTGATATTGATTGATGTTGAATCAAGTTGAGGTTGGTATTATGGAATCGAATATCGAAGTAAGATTTGATCTTGTTGTTTCTATCTCCCTACTGTCAGTGTTCATTGTTTTGATGAGGGAGATTTTTAATGCACGAAGGGTGATATTGTGAGTGTAATGCATGAAGGGTGCTGCTGTGCCAGGTTATGAGAGTTAATGCACGAAGGGTGATGCCGTGCCATTTCTATTTATTTCATGGTGAGGATGAGAATAAAAGCACGAAGGGTGATGCTGTGCACTTTTTCTTTACTGTGTTCATTGATTCTTATTGATTCATAGTTCAAGTTATCTTTCTGCTGTAATTCTCTATCTTGCATTTCCCCTCAGCATGTTTCTGTAACAGTCCGGTCGGTCATTACGTAGAACCTGCATTATAATTACTCTTATTATCTCGTCATATGTTGGTTAAACTGTTCTTGATGTGTTAGAGTTTGTAGGCTCGGAATCGGAATAATTATAATGAGAATTTAGTCACTTAGTCTTTAAAAATAGCCTTAGAGTTGGAAAAGTCAACTGAGAGTTGACTTATTGGTAAACGACCTCGAAATGCAGATTTTATGGCTCAGATAGTTTCGTTAGGTGATTTGGGACTTAGGAGTGTGTTCGGAATATTTTTGTAAGGACCGTGGTAGAATTAGGCTTGAATTGACAAAAGTTAGTTTTTGGTGTTTTTCGGTCGACGGTGGAAAATAGGCTATCGGAGTCGGAATGGAATTCCGACAGTTGGAACAAGTTCGTAATGTCATTTTGGATATGTCTGCAAAATTTCATGCCAATCGGAGTTGTTTTGGATAGTTTCGGCATTGTTGGTGGATTTTAGAAATTTCAAAGTTCTTAGGCTTGAATCCGATGTGATTTTGGTGTTTTGATGTTATTTTTAGTGTTTTGAGAGTGCAACTAAGTTTGAATGATCATTTATGATGTGTTGGTAAATTTTGTTGGGGTCCTGAGGGGCTCGGGATTGATTTCGGGTGGTTAACGGGCATTTTCGGGCCTTAGAGAATCTGCTGTTTTTGCTGCTGTAAGTGCATCAACACACTGTTCACTGCGATCGCGAGGAATGGTCCGCGATCGCGTAGAGTAACCTGGAGCCCGGTCATTTTTGTGAATCGCGATCGCGTGAGAAGGTGTGCGATCGCGAAGGTATGTAGCGTTGGTTAGTGCGATCGCGTGTGTATTGATGCGATCGCGTAGGGTTAGTCAGGCGCATGGGGAGTGGGGTCAACTGTTATTCGCGATCGCGTGTGTTGGGTTGCGATCGCGTGGGTTGAGGTTCTATTGAATCGCGATCGCGTGGCTTGTGCTGCAATCGCGTAGGGTCTTTGGAGGGCCTGGGGGATTGTTCTTCGCGATCGCAGTGAAGGAAGAACTGGGCAGCATTTAAATAAACCTTCCGCGACCATTAACCCACTTTTCCACCATTTTTGAACGGGAAAAGAGCTTGGAGGCGATTTTGAAGAGGGAAAATCATCGTTCTTCACTGAGGTAAGTATTTTGGACCCTAAAATTTGATTAGAGGTGATTAAGGAACAAAATATCAGTGTTTAATCCATGAAAATCAGTAGAAAAAGATGGGGTTAGGGCTTGAGATTATGAGACCTTTAGGGATCAATTTGAGGGGTCAAACGAACTCCGATTATAGAGTTCTTTATATGTACGGACTCGTGAGATGATGAAGAACAATTTGGTATAAAATTTGTCGAGTTCCGAGACGCGGGAATGGGGGTCGGGTTTTGGCTAATTTCGAGTTTTGAGCTAAATTTGGTACTTTTCAATTGGAATTCATTCCTTAAGCATAATTTGATGATAAAAATCTGAACTTGGTAGATTTGGAGCGCTCGGAAGTGGATTCGAGAGGCAAGCGGGTCGCAGAGTAGCTTTTCGGGCTAGTTTGAGGTAAGTAATGTCTTTAAATCCTGTCCTGAGGGTATGAAACCCCGGACCATGCATCCTTTCACGGATTTTGGAATGCAAAGATTGGAAATTTGGAAATATATTCTTTTTCAGGCAACTATCGAGTTGCGAACCCAATTTTAAAGCCTATGTTTAATAGTATTGATATATATTTTGATATAATTTGGGCTGTAAGATATGTTTCGGGCCTAATGCCGATCTGTTTACCCTTTGGGGGCTGTTTTTACTATTTTACTCACTTGATATGTTATGATTTTCACTCAGTCTTTCCTTGATAATTGTTTTGACACTCAGAGTATTTTGCTATTATTTCTTGAAAAATGAAACATTATTTTGGGTTGAGAACCCGGTATAATGGTGGCCCGAGTGGCATGTTGAGAGTGTCTGACTGAGTGAGGCTGCGGGCCAATATTGTGAGGATGTAATGATACGAGAGAGGCCGAGGGCCAATATTATGAGTGATTTATGGCATGATGTGGCTGGCCGAGGGCCAATATTGTGAGTGATTTATGCCATGATGTGGCTTGTTATAGAGCTTGGGTTGTAGGAGCCCCTCCGGAGTTTGTACATCCCCCAGTGAGCGCAGGTACCTACTGAGTGCGTGTGATGCCCGCTGGGCTGATACTTAGTGACTGTGAGGTTGCCTGCTGGGCTGATACTGAGTGACTGTGAGGTTACCTGCTGGGCTGATACTAAGTCATGGTGAGGTGCTGAGGGAAATTGTTACGAGAAATGATTATGGCCCGAGGGGCAGATTTATGATGATTTTACTGCATTTTTGAATGTGATGCACTTAGTTTTTCAAACTGATTTTACTGAGAGTTTTACTGAAATACATTGAAATTATACTTGTTTCAAAGGATTTCTGGAAATTGGTTTTCGAACTTATGTATTTGATGAATACTTTATGGTGACTTGGTGTTTTACTGTTTTTGTGAATTGGTGTATCTGTGCTGTGTGTTTCGTATTTCTCAGACTGTGATTTATTTTCATTACTACTGAGTTGGGGTACTCATCATTAATCCCTGTGCCTCTGTGCACAGATCCAGGTACTAGTTCAGAGCAGTAGCTGTCTTCATTCGTATTCAGCAACTTACGGGATTTCGAGGTAGTTGTTCAGCGTCCGCAGCTTCTCCATTTCCCTTCCTTTAATAGTATTAGTATTTATTTCATAGACATTGATTAAGACATTAGCAGAGTTAGTTTTATTTCTTAGATGCTCGTGACTAGATTGACTTCAGTCTTGGGAGGATTGTTTAGAATGTTATATTATTATTGGGGTGTAAAGACTTAGAGGAATTATTTTATGCTTTATTGTTATTGATTATTGAAACATTATAATAGAATGGATGGGTAGTTATGTGATGGTTGGATAGCCTAGTTCCACGATAGGCGCCATCACGACCTGTTAGGATTTGGGGTCGTGACAAGTTGGTATCAGAGCTCTAGGTTACATAGGACTCAACAGTCATGAGCATGTTTAGTAGAGTCTTGCGGATCGGTACAGAGACGTCTGTACTTATCTTCAAGAGGCTGTAGAACCCTTAGGAAACATTCCACATTCTTGAATTCTTGTCGTGCGAATCCATTTACTCATCCAAAAGCATAACTTTTTGAATTCCTTTCATGTATTCGAATGCGCACGCGAGCGCTTGGTATCAGTTGTGCGTCGTCAGCTTGTGACTTCCATGGGTGAGATGTGATTGTTAGCCTATTGATAATGGGCCAGTCGGAAGGACTTGAGGCCGAATTTTTGACTGTGGCTTGAGTGTTGAGATTTCGTTTGTGTGAGCACATGTGATGGGGGACTTATATGTCCGTTTGTGTCCTTATTGATGGAACCTTGTGACTAGATGACTACGTGGTGAGAGTGGGTGATAGTTAGATATGTTCAGGTTGTGTGATTGTGACAAGGATGGAGTAGCGGGAGATGTAACAAGAATCATTGAGTGATTGACTTAGTATTAAGTTAGAATATGGCCTCGAGCTGTGAGTGTAGTAAAGGACCTCCCATGTTGTTTAGATGCGGAGTGAAGCGGATCATTCTGTTGTGTTACGAGTTCTTGGTGATGTCTTTGGGGTTGACCAATGCCCCAGCAGCGTTCATGTATTTGATTGACAGTGTATTCAGCCGCGTTATAACTCCTTTGTTATTGTATTTATTGAGCGCATCTTGTCGCACTCTCGTAGCCAGGGGTAGCATACTCAACAATTGATGATGATATTACGAGGATATAGGGAGGAGAAGCCTTGTGAAAAGTTCTCCAAGTGTGAATTTTTGGCTCAGTTCATTAGCATTATTGGACACGTGGTGTCCAGTGAAGGTATACATGTGGTCAGACGAGTGTGTGTAGAGCTTCCAGAAGATCAAGATTCCTTTACCACAACTCTAGTGTTGGTATTGCAATCAGCTTCCGGTTCTTATACCACTTAATGGGATGTCTCGAGGGCAATCAATGGTTGTGTTCTATTGTAGGAAGGTATAGTGATTGTATGATAGCTATGATTTTCAGAAGTATATTGGGAGATATCAGTTTGAGGTTAAGTAGGCGGGGTTATCTTCCGCGAGGTGTACTGAGGTTGTGTTATCCTTAGGTAGCTTTACAACAAGTACTCTTTATCATTAATCGATATGTTGTAATTTGAGTTTAGATCACTTGTGGGAGTTGGCATGACCATAACAATGGTGGATGCGAGATTTGCATTTGATTTGAGTGTTAGATGGTTTGGGTCATATAGGCTTATGAAGGATTTAGTTGAACCTCACTGCAATATGGTGGCAGTGATAATGTATGGGCATCGTGAGTTATTGTTTGTCTTGATCTTTGGCTTTGAGCCAAGTGGGGGAGTCCGCTAATGACAAGTTGATTAGACGATTATGTGTTGTATTGGTTTCGGTTCGAGGTATGTTGTTGAATCAGTTATGACCTACAGAGGTGGAGTCTGGGATTGACTCGAGTGATGGAAATTTCTTCGATACAAGTTGTAATGTACTTTACGGATAATGGAATTCATTGTATGATGGAATTGTACTGGTAAGTGTAGAGTGTGCAATGTATGAGTGTGCTTGATGCTTCAAAGGTGTCGATTACTTTCCTAGTATGTGGATTGCAAGCGGGGTCAGGTCGTTTTGTTTACTTGGTTAGTGTAATTGAAATTGCGTAGAGTAAATGACCTTCGAGAATGATTCAGACGGATTCTAGGTTATATGTAGCGATCGAGGATCTTCAAGGTGTGAGAAGGGCTAGAACTGAGATTTACGGGGCAGGTGTCAAGGCTTGTGGTCTATTTGCATTATCATGGATTCTATCTATCACTATCACGAAAGTGAAGGTAATGACTTTAAATTCGCAGGAAGACTTTTCAGGGTAAGTATTTCTAATGTAGTGCATTTGGGGATAATTGAGGGAGTATTCAGCGGCTTATGATCCTTAGACGATATATTTTTATTTTCGGGTTTCGTGCGGTGAGTCGGGATTGAGAATTGCGGTATTATGGCAAGAAGAAGTATCAATTCAAAGGTAAGTCAGAAGGAACTTGGATAAATAGGACGACTTGGTAGTAGGTCAGATCGGCATAATAAGGGATATGTTTAGCTTTTGGGGTGTTTATAGGGTAATGAGTCGTTACAGGTGTTTCTTAGCAATTCTCTTGGAGTTTGGTGTCATGCGTAGCTTGGTTGAGTTAGAAGGATTCAGTCCTGGCGGTTTGGTGTTGTACAAATGTGATTCGGGAGTTCTTGATGGTTTCTACCACGATTAGAAATGTATATTTTTCACTGGCGTGAGGGCCATGTGATGTATAGTGATTTTGCTTCTAAATGGGATCAATGGAAAGTTCTTGGCTAGTTGGGTACGTAGTTGTTTGTGGCTAGGAAGGGAGCATGAAGTTCTCATATTTATCATAGGATTGCATGGTGTATGCGGTATTTTGTGTATAGTGGAGAGTGACATATGTGAGGTCACGGTTCAGTTCTGGAAGGAAGGTCAGAACTGGCAGTTCAGATGATTAGGTAAAGGATACCACTATTGGGTGGCTGGATGAGAGTATACATTCATAGAGGAGAATGTGTTTAAGGCAATGTGTTTGAATAAGGGTGCTTCATTGGTGTTACGACACTCTCTCGTTGGATCGACTGCTGGTATTTAAGGTTTCTTAGTGACATAGAGGAATTATGGGGGTATCCCTCGCGGAATGATAAAGTATTAGGGGCGTGTTATATATTTGAGTGGTGGAATTGGGATCAGATATAGTAATTGGTGCGCCTCATGCATTTTGAGACTGGGAGTTTTCATGAACCGATTATTTTTGTAGTTGTGAACTATGAGGATGCGAGCAAAGCTAGTAAGGTATTAGTATATGTCATGATTCAGTCATTATGAACCTTGGAGAGTTATCTACCTATTGTGGATGACCAGAGTTGCTTTGGAATATAATTATTGGTAGGCCAGTATGGGTGTGTGTTCTACACTGAGTCGGAATTGTTGACCCCAAATTCTTATTGTTGAGGGATGTACCATTTGATTGTAATTAAGCTTATTCGTGTTTTGGAGTGATCTATGAGTTACCTTTCGGTGTTTCTAGGAGTTGTGATCGTTGGTTATATGTGTGCATAGGTGATGTGTGGCTATAATTCATGATTTAACACATTATGTGCCTTACATTTTATGTGCGTTAACGATAAAAATACACTTCGTATGTGCATAATGGAGTCTATTTCATGTGTAGGTGAATTGGAGATGGAAGTCGAGCTAAATGGATGCATAAACGTCAAAAATACGCTCCAGAGTCGAAAATGAGTGAACCGGGCGTTTGAGCTGTAAAGCCTGGTCATACCAGGCTATAGCTCGGCGTTTGGGCTATAAAGCCTGGTAGGACAAGGCGTTTGGGGGGCGTTTGAGCCCCAACGCCAGGCCTGGCCAGGCCTTATCCGGGCGTTTGGGCCATAAAGCCTGGTCCCTGGTCCGGTCCAATCGGAGTTTTGAAAGTTTTAAGTGTTTCCCGATTTGAATAGAAGTCTCTACACGTGTAGGGTTTGTCCAAAACATATAATAGACCCAAAAACACAACTTTGAGGGGAGATGCCATTAGAGACAAGAGAAGCTTGTGGAATACTACTCAGCAAAGCAAAACATTGATTTTTACATCCTTTATTCATTACTTTGTAGTTTAATTATGCAAGTTATTTTGGAGTTGATTATTATGAGCATGATTAGCTAATTTATTTAATCTAGGGTTTTGATGGAACCCGTTGGGGGATGAACTTATTGTGATATTAATATAGCTTTGATGGGTTGATTAAACTCTATTTGTTCAACTACATTCTCGTTGTAGTTGATTTAAGAGCCCTCAATTAGCTGTTCCTATTTATTATGTATCTACTTGAGAGAGAGTGCATATTTAGGTAGTTGTTTGAACAACATCACTCCCGGAGTATAGACGAAAGTCATAACTGAGGGTTTAGAAGTTGGATTAGCAATAATGATACTTCGGGTGCAATCTAAAGTGAACTGTAATGCAATCTAGCTAGCGTAACTTGAGAGAGTGCGTCTAGTAAATTATCATAATTACTTGAGAGAGATTTATGGTAGATAGAGTGTTCATGATTGATAGAGA
>ML377655.1:0-62182 GCA_005239525.1 Nicotiana knightiana | reverse complement strand
CCAGGATTATATTTGCAACGCCCGCTTAGTCTTCTACAAGACATAGTTGAGCGTGATCACATAATCTCACCAGACCCATGCAAGGCCAGAACTACGATCAACACAAACAAACATCCCCCTACTAAGAATTTATTTCTTTGAACGCAGGACCAACCAGAGGTGCATGTTGGGGCACACTCGTAGAAATGACGAACCCTCTATTCTCTCATATACCCTTATCTCTCTTTCATTATTTAGTTCATTTCCTCGTATGACTAAGGAATGACTCCAAATTTTTTGCAGGTATTTTGTAACCAAGCCTTCGACATAATAGCGTATTGTAAATAGCAAAACATCTGCTAAACCAAGAGGAGCACCTTGTATATAGCGAGCCGCCGGCTTTGCCAATCAAATTCGTGTATATAGAAAACTGGATGCTCAACCAATCGAAGCACCATGTACAAATCGAGCAGTTGGCTTTGCCAATCAAAGCCCTGTATATAGCAAACTATTCGCTGCACCAACCGGAGCACTTCGCACATATTGCACGGTCACTCTGACATATCGGAGGTTATGAGTAGATAGTTTCAAACTTCAACGCTAGCTTCGCAAATCAAACGACGGATCGTCCAACCCCGCCGTATGTTCTGCCGATCGATGGCCTCAATTTAGTTTTTCATTCAAGAGTATCTCTTAGGCATGCTCCTTATTTCTTGGTGTAATCTTGAATGTTTTGATGTTTTGTTAATATAGCTTACAGATACTTTACATTTCAAATCAACTCCCATCATGCAAAGATACACTTTACATTTCAAGTCAACTACTCCTATCGTGCGGAGATACACTACAAGTTAGCTACTCCCATCGTGCGGAGATACATTTTGCATTTCAATTCAACTAATCCTATCGTGCGGAGGTACTCCCATCGTGAGGAGACATAATGCTCCGACAGCTGCGGAATGGTACACCATCCGGCAAACAATCGAGTCATATTTAAGTATCTTGTCACCTTGATCCCAAATAACAACTAGCTGGAAGCCAGATATCATCATTCCTGCATCATTTACATCACATCTTAACATATCTGCATTACGATATATGGGTAAGTGTATATTTTATTTTTGCGAGATCAAACATCACGACATGGAATTTCTTCTAAGCAGCAAACCAAGCTACAATGCTATGAGGTACAACAAACTCATAAACGGGCCAAGGATCCAAATTAAAATTAAAAACTACTAGTAGAACTCTAAATCAACAAATCTTTCAAGTCTCATAATCAAGCTGTAATTTAGAGCATCTTGGGTACCAAAATCTTTCGTCTTGCAGTATCGTCATTATACGATACTGGTGTAATTTTTGCAAGCATCGTCTTCTCTAAATTATATTTATGGAACTACAAGAGGCCTGGTCCTCGTTAAGCTGTAAGTATGGAAGCAATTCAAAGCCAGATTTCGGCCCAAATTTCCCCAATTTTCTCAAAATTTCCCCAAAACCTTCCTTAACTATTTCTTTAATTCTACAACTCATAATCTTCTTCAATTGCATATTTCATTCCTTCAATACATGCCTAAAGTTGGGACAAAATTGGTCTTGATTCGATTTCTTTGCCTGAAAACTCTTTTATTGTCTCCGGTCAAAGAGCGGCAACTGTTGACAACCAATTTTGACCCTTCTTTTTAAAAATTAATTTACTTATACTTATTGATTTACAATAAATATTTTTAATATATTTTCTAATCAATAACACCTATTTTTATATAAACTAGCTTTAGTTTACATGCGTTGCATGTGTGGTTAGCGTCAATCACTAAAGTATGTGTATACGAAGAACATGTAAATCGAGTTATCTAATGCTAAGTTTTAAAATATCTACTTTAGGTTAATATTTTAAAATAAGTAACTTTATACAGAGAGAGGTATAGGGAGTTCCATTTATTTGAACGAATACCAGAAAGAAAATTAATTAATGGCAACTAACTTAGAATATATTTTATTTTCTAATGTTTCATTCTTATTGTTTTTAACGTTTGAAGTATTAATTGTTTGACTCTTACTAATATATTATAATCTATTTAATTATAAATTTTGAAAAGAATGACTTAGATTTTTCGCAAATTAGTTAAATCAAAGACTTTTTTTGGTTAATTAGGATTGTTCTTAAAGTTAATGAGATTTTTTTTGTTGATTTAAATCTTAATAATAGCTCGTCCCAAGTTTTAAATATTTAATTTTAATTATAAATTTCATCCAATAAGAATTTTAAGTTCAATATAATAAAAAATTGTTCAGGGTACGTGCATCACGCGTGAATTGTATCTCAATGAGTGTTTGACTTATGAAATAAAAGTATAAGTTCCTGACAATAGTCATTAATATTGACATTGTACGTACAACTAACTCAATTAATAAAAAAATATCTCATAGAAATCCTCAATCATCAGTTAATAATTCAACTTAAAATTTATGCCAATTTTTGAACAAATAAGGTTCACGCTTCCTTTTTAGTTTTAGTAGTACACATAGTCATTGAAAACATAAATAGTGGATAGAACGTCACACATATAACAAACAACTAATAATCCATGAATTTCAGATGAACATAAGATCAAAGTGCCCTGAAAATGAGAAAAGACATTTAAAAAAGAGTACTAAAGTAAGCTAGTAAAATACACCGGAGAATGACTCAGAATATATTTGAAAGAATATGTTTAGTTTTGATATATCATTATTCAAGTAAAATTAGTATTTAAATAATTCTGATATTGGTTAACTCCATTTGTCGTTATATTAGAAAATAATTAGTCTTATAACAATTCTAAAATTTATTTTTAAAATGTAAAATGATAGATACACGTTTCGATTGGAGAACACGTATTTCTTCTTAATTTGAAGGGCATATCTTTTGAAAAAATCTTACAAAAATTGTAGTAATTCCTGTAACATGATATTGAATCTAAAATGATTGATATATTTGTTTTTGGTAGTTAAATTTCGATATTTATTGTATATGTTTATTATGATTCTTCAAAAGACCTTCAATAAAAATAATTATATTTTTTAGAGATTTTGAATAAAGAGGTCGTCATATAGTTTTTAGAAGAAACTAGTTCACACATAAAAAATTTGAGCACATATATTTTATATTAATTTGGAGGGCATATCTTTTAGGGTACGCTTACAAAAATTATAGTCATTTTTGTGACATAATATTAAATCTAACATGATCGAAATCGTTATATATTTTATTATAATTCTTCAAACAGTCATCAAATTAACACTAATTAAAAAAAAAATTGTATCTTTCTTTTAGAGCTATTGGAATGAACAGCTAGGTCATATAGTTTCTAGGGAAAAAAATGAATAATTAAGTAACAATGTAAGGTTTAAAACTGACTAATACTGAATGTGTATTTTACAACAAAAAACTTATTACGTATATAAAAAAACTGTATAGGGCCATTTATTGGAATAGATGAATAATAATAATAATAATAATAATAATAATAATAATAATAATAATAATAATAATAATAATAATAATAATAATAATAATAATAATAATAATAATAATAATAATAATAATAATAATAATAATAATAATAATAATAATAATAATAATAATAATAATAATAATAATAATAATAATAATAATAATAATAATAATAATAATAATAATAATAATAATAATAATAATAATAATAATAATAATAATAATAATAATAATAATAATAATAATAATAATAATAATAATAATAATAATAATAATAATAATAATAATAATAATAATAATAATAATAATAATAATAATAATAATAACAATAATAATAATAAATGTAAACATTTTTTGAATACTTATTATTTCATTCTTATTTCTTCTTTTCTGAATTTTAACCAAGTTAATTTTTAGTACTATATTATAATTGATTCAACTTAATTTTCTAATTTCTCTCATCATTGGTGGTCTTTTTCTATTGAAATATATCTATTTAAGCTAAGATTTGTCAACCTGAAGATAGTTTTACTTCTATGATGAATTTGAAAAATAATGAAATTAATTATTTTTTGCTAATTAGTTATTTCAAATATTTAATTATTAATTTTCAGCAATAAAAAATATAAATTATATTTTAATAATTTAAATTCTTAATATTAGCTCATACCAAATTTTATGTATTGGATTATAATTTCGAATAAAAATTCTTTTGTCAAATTGTAAGAAAATCAAATGAGTGGGAAATAGTTTTGTATATTTTAAAGTATTTTGGTATATAAAAGAATTTCACTTAAATCAAAACATACAAAAAGTTAATCCGTCATCTTCCAAGAACGGCGTACGTCCTCTTTCGTTTTTGATTGAATTCTTGGTATCTGTCCAAAGAGAAAAACTTCTAAATTCCAAGTGGTTACGTCCTATTTGGTTAGTATTTTTAATTCTTTCCTTTTCTTGCCATTTATATATAATTTATTTAAGTGTAAAAATTTATATAAAAATAAAATTTTAATATTTTTGAAGTTCTAAATATTAATTTTTCTACGTAATTCATAAGGAAGAATGTAATATATACAATTTAGTTGATTTTGTGGTCCTAAGTATTAGGAAAATAATTAAATGAGTATTCCTACATATTAGGAAAATAATTAAATGAGTATTCCTACATATTAGGAAAATATATAAATTACTATTTTATCCAATGTAAACTCTATTTTTAAAGGGTAAAAAAGGCGAGTGACATTTTGCTAAGGGCCTTCGTGCTTTTCATATAATATAGATTAATAATATTAAAATCAATAATCTAGTATTATATAATTATAAATATATTACTCTTACTATTTTGAGACCATTGAAATAACTTTTATATTCATTGCATAGTTCTTAAAACTAATTTTAAATGTTATTCCTTAATTTTAGTAAATTAGCCTACTATTTCAAAATAATAAGAAATTAGTGTCATAAATTGGAAAATAAGATATTTTAATAACTAATTAATTAATTAATTACAGTAATTATTAATTCAATTGATGATTATAATTTATATTACATTTTATTGAAATTAATTAAGTTTAATTAAATTATTTTTAAAAGGTTAAAGACTAAATGGATACATTTGCAATTTCACAATTAAGTACAAAATGACTATCTCTTAAATTAAAACTATCCCAATACACAACACAATCCATATCTGACCTAGTTCAAGCACGGGCGAAGCTACATTAGGGTAAGGGTAGTCAATTTGACCACCCTTCGTCTTAAATTAACACAGGATATATAGGTAAAATGTTAAGTTTTAGAGGCATATAACATGTATTGAACACCTTTTGTCATGGATTTTTTTTTTTACTTCTTTTAAATCTAAACACCCTAATAAAATTCTTGGCTTTAGCACTTTGTCCAGGTCCAACTCCCCAATCCAGGATGGCAATCCGTGCCACCCTTCCTGAATGAATCAAATTGTGCCATGTCACACGTCTCTACCACTCACACAAGAAGCACACATCCATCTGAGCCGTTAATTCATTTCATCAACGACCCTCACTTTATCTCATTTTTTCCTTTAATTTTAACCTGGCCCGATCTAATCTCCGCCTTTGAAACACGGAGATCCAACGGCCCGTATATTTCATCATTTTAAAACCCTAACGCTTGAATTGTTAGGATCATTGATCAAAAGATCCAACATACCAGATCTCTTCCACCCTTCTTAACCCTAGAGACGACCTAACCTATCCCAAACCTTAAATCATTTGTCTCTTGACCCAGCCTCCCCCATTTCCCCTTTCCTCTCTATTCTCTCAAATCACATCATCCTAATCAATCAAAAAACCTTGCACAAATTCGTGCAAGGTCTCAAATCGACCAGAAAATCATCTTCTTTGTCCTCCAGATCCGTGAATCTTGCTGGTGTCTTCCCGTTTCATCACACAAATTCGAAAACCTCTAATCTGAAACCTTAGACTCAAAGAAGAAACTTCGTGTCTCCAGATTTTCCTTATGCTAGATCAAATCAGAACATGCATGAGCATATCTCATAGCCTCATTATGATTATTCAAGGTCCAGAGGTCAAATGTGATGACCTTTTGGCACTGAAGCTTTGTCCGATGGGTTTTGCCTTCAATGGTCAACTTTTCTCCTCTCAGGGAAAAACTCTCACTGATTTCCCTTTGTTTCTCTCATTTTCACTTGATTTTTCTTGCATCATCTGGTAGTCGTTACTCACCATTACCAAGTTTAAATCTGCTGAAAACCCTAAGAAATTGAATGCCACTATAAATAGGAGCTTTAATGATCTCACCTAATAGACCTAACACAACCTAATACAAGTACACAATAGCTTATAGATTCAAATTACAACTAAAAAACTAGGTTCTAACCGATTCTTCCTCTTTTCCCTCTTTCCGATTTTGAGTTATATCCACTGGTCATTGTTTAAGTCTTTGATTCCTAAACGGATAAAAATAGAGTCTTCGTTTGGTTTGCTGCTCAAAGGAAGGTCAGTGTACTTTGACCCTTCTTCTCTTTCAATTGTTTGAACTAAAATCATCTCTACTCTGTTATTCACTGTTGATTGTTTCTGTCTGTGATGTGTTCTTATTGGTGTATATTGATAATCATGCTTCGTGTATAAACCAAATGTTCTCTTTAATGATCTGAACTTAAACCAATATTAATAGATCACCTTTATAACCTAATGATATGTTTATGATTTGAATAATCTATGTGCTAATGAACTTCTTTGATTAACAAAGAACCATAATGATTTTGTACACTTGTTTTGACCTTGAACTTTTCTGATGATTTTGGTATGGCCCTCATGCTTGTTGTACTGATTTTTATGGTAATATTACTTGTTGATTTTTATCATGCATTTGAGGTTATTTGTCTCATAAAACAAAACTAAAATTGGTATGAACACTTTAAGTAAGATATAAGGTTGTCATTATAGAAGCATGCCAGCTTATGTTATTTGAGTTGACTTCTTCATTCTAATGTGCTTTTGTGATTTTTTAACTCTTGAAAGATCAGTGTAAAGATTTTTTGTCAACTTCATGATTGTTTGATCATACATGTGAGTTTCACTGTATAAGTATGTCTTGAAAATAACTAAATTAAGCTCTAATGAATCTCTGCAATTCGTCTTATGTATTCTGCCATCCTAGCCTAAGATGTGACCTCGATTGTCCTTAAGAGCTTGATAGCCTCTATATATGTGCAACCTCTCTTGGTTATTCCATACTGCTAACATATCTGAAACTAGAACTTGATCATGTTTGTACTGATCTATTGAACCTATTTAATTGGACTCAGTATCTAGCTACTAGATCTGTGCATACTTTGTCACGACCCAATTTCCAATTTAGGTCGTGATGGCGCCCACCGAGGTTAGGCTAGCCAAAATTAATCAATTAACGGGTTTCATTTATGTTACCAAAACCTTTCCAACCTTTACTTATCTTAATTTAAAACATTCGATAACAACGAATAGTTTAGGCAATGTTAAGCTGAAAAGACCAAGTGAAGTCATAATTAAGTAATTACATCCCAAAAGAATAGTCTACTAATGTGTGTGCCGGGAACTAGTGTCACAAGTATGTTGGCATCTAGTAGAATATACAAAAGAATATATATTTATCCTACTGCCTGAAATAAAATAGACAGCCAAAAACAAAAAAAAAAGACTCCAACACGCTGTTGAACGGCATCAGAAGGGGGCAGCTCACCCTGGAATCTCAGCCAAATATCAAGAATGCGCACCAGACGGGTAGCCAGATGCACCTGTCTCAGATCCTGTACAATTAAGTACATAAGCATAGTATGAGTACATAAACAATATGTACTCAGTAAGTATCCCGTCTAACCTCGAAAAATTAGTGATGAGGGGTCGAATTGACACTCACTAGGGCCAATAATGATATAACTTAAGTCTTATGTTAAGCAGCTATAACATAAATGACAATGACAGTTTAAGATGAAGGAGAGTAAGAAAATCTTTCATAAGGGTCATGTTAATTCCAGTCTTACCATGTGACAACTTACATTTCCAAGAAATTAAGCAATATAAATCACGGAAAACTTCAAATAAATAACATGCGCATATCATGTCGAGGTCGTACGGCCCGTTCCAACATAATATTAAATTGTGCACTGCCATAGGGTCGAATGGCCGAACCATAGATGCATCTATTTACTGCCGAGGCGTTCGGCCCGATCCAATATATTTACTGCCGAGGCATTTGGCCCGATCCACAAATAACAACTTATTTTCAAGAACACACAAATTTTCCATTTATAGTCAAGTATTTCATACAACACGTCAAGTACTTGAGTCAATCCTCATACCATCTTATAAATCTCTAACATGATTCACGTAATTACTTTGGCAAACAAGAGCACGACATTTCAAATATAGCATGATACGGGTCCTAAACTAGTCGGACAATAGCATACTAGCATCTACGTACGAACTCTCGTCACTTCGTGCGTACGTAGCCCTCCACAAATAGGAACAAACATGTATTTAATTCACCTATGGGGTTAATTCCCTCTTACAAGGTTAGAAAGGACAGTTACCTCGATCGAGCCTACTTCCCAATTCGAGAATGCGCTCAAACCTCCAAATTTGACCCCCAACACTCGAAACTGCCAAATATTACATAAACTAATCAATCTATGCTCGAAAGTTCATAATTCCACCATTTAAGTGATTACCCAACTAATTTGCAAGATTCCTAAAATTCACCCACGGACCCACATGCCCGGATTCCGGAAATTGTTGAAGAAAATCGTTACCCATAACCTTAGGATCAAGAATATGTGATTTTTACTAGATTCCATAACAAATTTCGTGGTAAAACTCCATTTTATCAAAACCCTAGGTTTTACTCTAAACCCATAACTTTTTACTAATTTTTGCATGTTAATCTACCCATAATCTATGTATTTAACTCATGTTGTATAGGAATTACTTACCTCAAAGTGCTAGGTGAAAACCTCCTTCCAAGAGCTCTAAAAATCGCCTAGTGTAGAAGTGAAATGAAATAAATGGCCTAAGTCCCGTTTTTAAAAGTTGTGTCCAGGCCTCTGATGTCGCATTTGTGACACCAGGTTCACAAATGCGACAATATCCTCACAAATGTGAAGCCTGGCCTGGGAGGGGTGTTTCGCAAATGCGACAAAATAGTTACAGTTGCAGCTTCTGCCTGGGTCGCAAATGCGGCGCATGTGTCGCAAATGCGAACACTGCCTAGGCCGGCTCCCTTCACAAATGCGAAGCCTTTATCGAAATTGTGAGGTTCGCAAATGCAAACCATTTCTCGCATTTGCGAGACATGCAGCAGACGCCAAGAACACAAGAAATCTAGTGTGTTTTCCAACCCCTCCCACATGTCCGAAACTCACCCGAGCCCTCGAGGCACCACTTCGAATACTCACACCAGTCCCACAACACTATACAAACTTGCTCGCCCGATCGAAACACTTGAATAACATCAAAAACCACGAATCACACCCTAAAACCAATTGAATCAAACTTGTGAACTTTAAGTTCTTCATTCTACTTCCAACATGCCGAAACGTACTTATACTACTCGGAATGATACCAAATTTGGCGTGCAAGTATTGAATGAAATTACGGAGCTATTCCCGTGCTCAGAATTCTGTTAGGACCTCGATATCACCAAAACACGTCCCAAACCATATTTATAGAACTTCTAAAACTTCAAGAATCCAATTTTCACTATTTGGCGCTGAAATGCTCACGGGTCATCCGAAACCCATTTCGACCATACGCCCAAGTTTGAAATCATCACACAAACCTATTGGAACCGTCAAATCCTGATTTCGAGGTCGTTTACTCAAAATGTTGACCGAAGTCAAATATGGCCATTTAAGCCAACCTTAAGGAACCAAGTGTTCCGATTCCAACCCAAAATCTTCCAAATCCCAAACCAACCACCCCTGCAGGTCATAATTTAATAAAAGCAAGTAGGGGAAGTCTTATCTAGGGGTACGGGGTTCTAGAAAGAAAAAATACCGGTCGGGCCGTTACATTCTCCACCTCTTAAACAAACGTTCGTCCTCGAACGCGTCTAGAATCATACATGGAGTGCTGAATAAATGTGGATATCAACTCTGCATGTCCTCCTCAAACTCCCAAGTGGCCTCCTCGACTTGTTGGACCTTCCACTGGACCTTCACTGTGGAAACCTTCTTAGACCTCAACTGGCGATCATGTCTATCAACAATGGCAATAGGCTCTTCCTCGTAGCCCAAGCTCTCCTCTAGCTGAATGGCACTGAAGTCTAACACATGAGATAAGTTGGCGTGATACCTCTGTAACATAAATACGTGAAAAACTGGATGAACACTCGATAAGCTGGGAGGTAGATCAAGCTCATAAGCAACCTCCCCAACTCGCCTCAATACCTCAAATGGACATATAATCCTTGGGCTCAACTTGCCCTTCTTCCCGAACCTCATAATGCCCTTCATCCGCAAGACTTTCAAGAGAACCTTCTCGCCGACCATAAATGATACATTGCGTTCCTTCTGATCCTTGTAACTCTTCTGTCTGGACTAGGCCGTGCGAAGCCTCTCCTAAATCAACTTTACCCTTTCCAAGGCATCCTTTACCAAATCAGTACCGTATAACTTAGCCTCGCAAGGCTCAAACCACCCGATGGGAGAACGACATCGCCGACCATACAAAGCCTCAAATGTAGTCATCTCAATGTTGGACTGATAACTACTGTTGTAAGCAAACTCGGCCAAGGGCAAGAACCGATCCCTCTGCCCTCCAAAGTCAATCACACATGCTCTGAGCATGTCCTCCAATATTTGAATTGTCCGCTCCGACTGTCCGTCGGTCTGTGGATGGAATGTTGTGCTGATCTTTACACGGGTTCCCAACTTACTCTGTATGGCTCTCCATAAATGTAAAGTGAACTGAGGACCCCTATCTGATATGATGGACACAGGAACACCGTGCAACCAGACTATCTCCCAAATCTAGATCTGGGCCAACCTCTCTGAAGTGTAAGTAGTGGATACAAGAATGAATTGTGTCGACTTGGTCAACCTGTCAACAATAACCCATATTGCATTAAACTTATGCAAGGTCCGTGGCAACCCAACTACGAAGTCCAAAATGATGCGCTTCCATTTCCACTTAGGTATGGTCATCTGCTGGAGTAGGCCTCCTATCCTCTGGTGCTCATACTTAACCTGCTGGAAATTTAGGCACCTAGCTACAAATTCCGCTATGTCTTTCTTCATCCGCCGCCACCAATAATGCTGCCTCAGGTCACGATACATCTTCGTAGCGCCTGGATGAATGGAATACTGCGAACTGTATGCCTCCGCTTGAATCCTCTCCCTCAGGCCATAACCATTAGGGATATATAGGCAACCCTGAAGTCGTAGAACACCATCCTTGCCAATAGAAACCTCCTTGGCACCACCCTGAAGTAACGTCTCTCTTAGAACTGTTAAATGCAGATCATCTAACTGTCGAGCCTTGATCTGTCCCAATAATGAAGACTGAGCAACAACACATGCAAGAACTCGGTTGGGCTCTGAAATGTCCAGCCTCACAAGTCTGTTAGCCAAGGACTGAATGTCCAAGGCTAGTGGCCTCTCCCCCGCTGAAATGAATTCCAAGCTACCCATACTCTCTGCATTCCTACTTAAGTCATCTGCGACAAAATTTGCCTTTCCTAAATGATAAAGAATGGTGATGTCATAGTCCTTCAGTAACTCAATCCATCTACGCTGCCTCAAATTAAGGTCCCTCTGCTTGAACAAGTGCTGCAAACTGCGGTGGTCTCTATAAACCTCACAAGACACTCGATACAAGTAATGCCTCCAAATCTTAAGGGTATGAACAATCGCCTCCAACTCCAAATCATGCACGGGGTAGTTCTTCTGATGAATCTTCAGCTGACGTGAAGCATATGAAATAACTCGCCCCTCCTTCATCAATACACATCCCAAGCCAATGCGTGAAGCGTTACAATAAACTGTATACATCCTCGAACTGGAAGGCAACACTAGAACTGGTGTTGTGGTCAAAGCTGTCTTGAGTTTCTGAAAGCCCGCCTCAGAATCATCGGACCAACGAAAAGGATAACCCTTATTGGTCAGTCTAGTCAAAGGTGATGCAATGGACGAAAAGCCCTCCACAAATTGGCGATAATAACCTGTCGATCCCAAGAAACTCCTTATCTCGATCGCTGAAGTAGGACGAGGCCAACTCTGAACCGCCTCAATATTCTTGGGATCCACCTTGATACCCTCTCCTGATACCACATTCCCAAGAATGCCGCTGACTCTAGCCAAAACTCACACTTGGAGAACTTTGTATATAGCTTCTGCCCTTGCAATGACTGGAGCACTACTCTCAAATGATGCTCGTGTTCCCCCAGGCTACGTGAGTAGATCAAGATGTCATCAATAAAGACAATAACAAAAGAATCAATATAAGACCTGAACACCATGTTCATCAAATCCATAAACGTGGCTAGGGCATTAGTCAAGCCAAAGGACATCACAATAAACTCATAATGACCATATCTAGTACGGAAGGAAGTCTTCGAAACATCTGACTCCCGAATCTTCAGCTGATGGTACCCCAATCTCAAGTCAATCTTAGGAAACACCCTAGAACCTTGAAACCGGTCAAACAAATCATCGATGTGCTGCAACGGGTACTTGTTCTTGATGGTGAAATTGTTCAACTGGCAGTCGTCAATACACATCCGCATAGTCCCATCCTTGTTCTTCACAAATAACACTGGAGCACCTCAACGTGATACACTCGGCCTGATAAACCCCTTAGCTAGAAACTCCTCAAGTTGTTCTTTTAATTCTTTCAATTCTTTCAGTGCCATACGGTACGTTGGAAGAGATATAGGCTGGGTGCATGGATCCAAGTCAATACAGAAATCAATATCACGATCTGGCAGCATTCCTGGAAGGTCATAAGGAAACACATCGGCGAATTCCCGGACTACTGGCACTGAATCAATCGTCAGGGACTCTGCGGTGGTGTTGCGTACATAAGCTAGATACGCCAACCAACCCTTCTCGACCATACGTCAAGCCTTCAGAAAAGAAATAATTCGGCTAGCTGTACTAACTGAGGAACCCCTCCACTCCAATCTTAGCAACTCGGGCATGGCTAATGTAAGAATCTTGGAATCGCAATCTAGGATGGCGTGATAAGGAGATAACCAGTCCATGCACTAGATGACCTCAAATTCAGTCATATCGAGTAACAAGAGGTCCGGTCTGGTCACTAATCCGCAGAATATGACCACACAGGACGGATAGATCCGATCAACAACCATAGAATTGCCCACGGGGATGGACACATAAACATGAGTACCCAAGGACTCACGAGGAATATCCAGAAAATAAGCAAACAAAGATGACACATATGAATAGGTAGACCCTGGATCAAATAATACTGAAGCATCCCTACCGCACACTGAAATGATACCTGTGATCACGGCATCTGAGGCCACTGCATCTGGTCTGCCGAGAAAGCATAGAATCTAGCTGGAGCGCCAACTGGCTAGCCTCCACCTGACTGAACAACAGCTGGCTGACCCCCTTATTTAGCCTTCATCTCTAGGACGACCTTTACCAGCATGTCCCCCACCTTGGGTGGCCGGGCTGGTGCTGTAATCATGGGCTGATAGTTCTGTTGTACTACCTTGCCCCAAAGTCTGGGGCAGTATCTCTTCACATAGCCAAGGTCCTCGCACTTGAAATAAACCCTCAATGCGGCGACCTACTACCCTGCTGCCTGAACTTGATGTTTAGTAGGCCCACTAGAAGAAGCCTGAATAGCCGGTGGGCGGTCTGAACTCTCCGGCATAGCAAAAAAATAGGAACTGGAAGAACCCTGGTGACCAATGTACCCACTGGAAGAACCCTGAAAGGCTGGTGGACGATAAGAACTCTCTGGCATGGCGCTGAAATAGGGGCACGTTGGATCACCTCAAGGAGGTGGTGGGGGTGCTAAATATGGGGGGCCTGCTGGGCTAGCCCCTCCCAAACTGACCTCTACCCTTAGCCGGGGCACCTCTAAACTCTCCAGAGTATCGGGTCCTCTTATCTTGTTGCAACTGCTCTCTACCTCTCTGACGGTAGCCCTCAATCCTCCGAGCGATCTCCACCACTAGTTGATAACCTTTGCCCATTTCCACCTCCCGGGCCATGCTAGCCCGAATAGTGGGGTGTAATCCCGCAACAAATCGCCGCAATCTCTCTGACTCGGTGGGAAGTATCATATGAGTATGGCAAGACAACTTGGAGAATCTCGCCTCATAGTCGGTCACTGACATCTGACCCTGCTCAAGCTGCTCAAACTGATGCCGCAACTCTTCCCTCTCGAAGGGTGGATATACCTGTCCAAGAAAAGTTGAGTGAACTACTCCCAAGTAATGGGAGGAGAATCTGCTGGTCTGCGAAGAACATAAGACTGCCACTATCTACCCGCCCTGCCCTCCAGCTGGAAGGTAGTAAAGTCCACCCCAGGAGACTCCAGTATCCTCATGTTCTACAGTCTGTCCCTGCACCTATCAATGAAATCCTGAGCATTCTCATGACGCTCACCTCCGAAGAAAGGAGGGCGTGGCCTGGTCCATCTATCCATAACTTCTGTCGATCATTGTCCACAGCTTGTCTGGACTCAGGGGCTACTGCTGCAACTGGCTCGGCCCTATCCGCGGGTAGTGTACCCGGAGTCTGATATACTACAGCTGCATGTCCTGGGGCTTGGGCAGTAGGGGTCTGTGCTCCCCCTCCTGCCTGAGATGTGGCCACGTCTGCTGGAAATAAACCAACCTGAGTCATGGTATCCATTAACCGCATCATACGGCCCATGATCTCCTGAAAGCCCGGCGCTGTCATAAAATCCATCGAGGCAGGGTCTACTGCGGGAACCTCTCCCTGCTCATCAACAATAGGATCCCCTGCTGGATCCACTGGTGGTGCAACTGTGGCAGCTCTGGGATGCCCTCTTCCCCTACCTCAGGCCGGTGCCCTCCCTTGGCCTCTACCTCGGCCTCTAGCAACCAGGGGGGCATCGCCTCCCGGGTGTGGAATGTTAGTCGTACGCATCCTCACCATCTGTGAGAGATTAGAAGAATGAAATTCAGTACACCATAAACTGCACGATAGGGAATGAATAAAGAGTTGTTTCCTAACACCCTATAGCCTCCCATAGATAAGTAAAAACGTCTCTGTACCTATCCACAAGACTGTATTAGGTTTGCCTATTACTTGTGGTACCTACTTGAACCTAGTGCTTTGATGCCATGTTGTCATGACCAAATTTCCAATTTAGGTCACGATGGCGCCCAACACCGAGGTTAGTTAAGCCAACATTAATCAACTAACATGTTTTATTTATGTTACCAAAACCTTTCCAACCTTTACTTAGCTTAATTTAAAACATTCGATAACAACGAATAGTTAGGCAATGTTAAGCTGAAAAGACCAAGTCAAGTCATCATTGAGTAATTACATCCCAAAAGAATAGTCTACTAATGTGTGTGCCAGGAACTAGTGTCACAAGTTATGGGCATCTAGTAGAATATACAAAATAATATATATCTACCCATAATCTATGTATTAACTCACATTGTATAGTAATTACTTACCTCAAAGTGCTAGGTGAAAGCCTTCTTCCAAGAGCTCTAAAAATCGCCTAAGTGTAGAAATGAAATGAAATAAATGGCCTAAGTCCCATTTTTAAAAGCTGTGTCCAGGCCTCTGATATCCCATTTGCGACACCGGGCTCACAAATGTGAGGGTCGCAACTGTGAAAAAATCCTCGCAAATGCGAAGCCTGGGCCTGGGAGGGGGTTTCGCAAATGCGAAAAAATAGTCACAATTGTGGCTTCTGCATGGGTCGCAAATGCGGTGTATGTGTCGCAAACGAAAACACTGTTTGGGCCGGCTCTCTTCGCAAATGCGAAGACTTTATAGAAATTGGGAGGTTTGCAAATTCGAACCATTTCTCGCATTTGTGAGACTTGCAGCAGATGCCAAGAACACCAGAAATCTAGTGTTCTTTCCAACCCCTCCCACACGTCCGAAACTCATCCGAGCCCTCGGGGCTCCACTCTAAATACTCACACCAGTCCCACAACACTATACAAACATGCTCGCATGATCAAAACATTGAAATAACATCAAAAACTAAGAATCACACCTTAAAACCAATTGAATCAAACTTGTGAACTTTAAGTTCTTCATTCTACTTCCAATGTGTCGAAACGTACTTATACTACTCGGAATGATACCAAATTTGGCATGCAAGTCTTGAATGAAATTATGGAACTATTCCCGGTCTCAAAATTTCATTTTGTCCTCGATATCACCAAAACACGTCCCAAACCACATTTATAGAACTTCTAAAACTTCAAGAATCCAATTTTCACTATTTGGCACCAAAATGCTCCCGGGTCATCCGAAACCAATTCCGAACGTACGCCCAAGTCCGAAATCATCACAAAAACCTATTGGAACCGTCAAATCCCGACTCTGAAGTCGTTTACTCAAAATATTGACCAAAGTCAAACTTGATCTTTTAAGCCAACTTTAAGGAACCAAGTGTCCCAATTCCAACCCAAACTCTTCCAAATCCCGAACCAATTACCCCCGCAAGTTATAATTCAATAAAAGAAAGTACGGGAAGTCTTATCTAGGGGTACGGGGTTCTAAAAAGTAAAACAATCGGCCGGGTCATTACATACTTAATGTGAAACACCCATTATTCTAAACCCCTATAATTAGCATGATGGTCTGATCTTATGATATTTTGTACTCTACCATGTTGTAGTGTTGCACTCTTTAAGAATGTCTCATGTGTGTGCCTATATATATTCTAAGGGTTCTTGACTTGTTCTTGTTTTGGAACACACTTTTGCTTGTCTTTCATGATTATGTTTGTGCTCCCATGTTATATGGTTACATAAAGGGGAACTGCACCTTTCTAAGCTCGCATGAGTTAACTGTGACTCATTTGTGGACTTATGAAAAACCTTTTATGTTTACTTGCCTTACCTTGTCTGTAATATTGTGTCTTAGATCTTAATGAACCTAGTTTGAACATGATATTAGGGACCCTTTATGAATAAAGTGATCACCTGCTTAAGTTAAACTCAATCTACTCGCGTCGATACTCCTTGTCAATACTCTTCAGGGCTTCTGAATGAAGTTGTTAATTCATATACCTAGTAAGAAATGAAAGTTCACCTTTACTAAGATTGAACATAGCTAAGTTATTGTGACTGCAACTAAGAACTTCTATAAGTCTGAATCTGTTATTGGGATCAGTAAGACTAATGTACATGTATCTTCTCTACTCCTTAAGTTACAAGACCTAATTGTTTGGACTTCTGAAATGACTTGCTGGTGTTCTCTTCCTTTGTTTGCACCTATAATTGGGTTCTCTAAGTGTTTTGTAGCATGTTTAATGTGTTAACAGGGCACCACATACTTGTTTTTGGATTATGGTCTCAATGATGAAATTTGTTATCTCATAATAGTATAGTTTCTGTGAGAAATGTGCATGCTTAAACCTCTGCGTTATGGTTACTGTTACATTGAAAATTACAGTGTATGCCTCATTGGTATATAAACTTATAGGGAAGAGTAAGTTTGAGTGGTTAAGTGTATTTAGGAGTAAGATTTAGTTTGTGGTTGAGATACCCTCCTTGACACAAGCACTGCTCGGGGTCCCTGAGACCCTTGTGAACTTTGAAGTGCCAGGGATCCAAAGGGTGTCTTGGCCATGAACAAAATTTGACCTTAAGATCTTAATCATTAACATTTATTAATCTCTTTAATTTTAGTGTTAAATAAAATAAGTGATTCACTGTAAATTTCTTTACTCCATTTTGATTTTACATTAATTCTATTGCATTCTTGATCGCAAGCATTTGTTAAAGTTTACTTTGGGCCTTACATTGATCTTATCTGCATTTAAATGTTATGTTAGGCCTTGTCACAAATGTCTTCCTTTATCTTTTGTACATGTTACCAAACTGGGTCTGCTGAGTTCTCAAGAAATCAGGCCCAAGTTCCAGCCCTCGAGTCGGAAGTCATTGAAGCTTCTACCATTGTACGTGTACGCTGGGCCTAACATTATTCAGGCCCAAACCATGAGTCAAACTCCCTTTCTGTTGGATCAAGAAGCTGAATGGTTTTGAAGATTGACAAATGAACTCAGAGTTGAACAAGGTCCATCACTGGAGACATAAACATGTAGAGGTAATGGCACGTGAGGTGATCGCAAACAGGAGATAAGCACAATCAGTTATCTGAAGATATATCTCCTGGTCTTAAAGGTTGCAAATTGATAGGGGGTGGACTCCTTATTCAGTAAGGACAGAATCAAGAGAGAAGAGGATCTAGGGAGTTGAGATCAACTACAACTCTTCCACCAAGGAAGAGTTGCATCAGAATTGGAAGAGTTGCATCCTAATTCTAGTATATCTCGTTTTCTACGGATCCTATATATTGTCAAGTGTTCTTATTGAAGAGCTGCGCACAAACATAGATGGAAAACAAGAGTTGAGAACAAAATTAACAAAGCAATTTCGTAAGAAGTTCGTGTGAGAATTTCTCGTGCGATTCTGAAGCTACTTGATCCAGCTAGAAGAATCAATTCCATCTGTTGTCTTTTAGTCTAGTTTATTTGTAGTAGGTGATTACAAAGTGTATCTTTCAGCTTTATCTAGAAGCATTTGTAATAGGTACTGAGTATTCAAGTTAGATTTAACTTGAAGGTTGTTGCAAATAGCTAGAGGCTAGCTTGCCACAAAGGGTTAGAGTTAATCCTTAGGTTTACAAAAGAGTTTATTTTGTAAATGATGTTTGGCTCATTGATTTAGTGAAGAGTTTGGGAAAATACTACTGGGAAGTAGGTCGTGGTTTTTTCACCTTTTGAGCAAGGCGTTTTCCACGTAAAATTATTGTGTTCTTTATTTTCGGCAATTATTATTCCGCAAACTGTAGGAGTTGGAACACATAGAAGAACATGGTCCTTCTATAACTACTGCACGCGAAAATTGGTCACCACACAAATCACCCCCCAACCCCCCTCTTGTGTGGTTACATAGATAAATAACAATTCGTATCAGAGGGGGTTATCCTTGAAGTGGCTAACACCTTAGGAAAAGATCAAGATGAGTGCACCACCTGGGAACTGGGAAGGACAATCAACTGCTAGGCCACCACTTTTCAATGGCCCGTACTACTCATGGTGGAAGAACATGATGAATGATCACTTAATTGGAGAAGACTGTGAACTATGGGACATAGTCACTAACGGTCCTTTGGCCACCATGAAAATGACTGCAGAAGGAGTAGATGTGCCAAAGACAAGATCTGACTGCCCTGCTGAAGACTTAAGAAAATGGGAAAAGAATGCCAAGGCCAAGAAGTGTCTTGTGTGTGGACTTGGTTAAGATGAGTACAGTAGAATTCAAAGTTGCACCACTGCCAAGGAAATTTGGGACACCTTGCAAGTGGCTCATGAAGGAACTGCACAAGTGAAATGATCCAGAGGTAAATTACTATATTCTCAATATGAGAATTTCTCTATGAAGGAAGGAGAGACCATCCAAGAGATGTACACTAGGTTCACCACTCTGAAAAATGAACTAAAATCTCTTGGAAGGACTATCCTTGAAGAAGACAAGGTTCTGCTAATCTCTTGGGAGAGTAAAATCACTGCTATTCAGGAATCCAAGAACATGGCAACCCTCAGATTGGATGAGCTAATTGGAAATCTCACTGCCTATGAACTTAGAAGGCAGACAATGAAGATGGATGCTCCCAAGAAGAAAAGAAGTATGGCACTGAGAATCACTGAGGGAACAGATTTGGAGGAAGATGAAATGGCTATGATCACCATGGAATTCAAAAACTATCTCATCAGGAAAAAGGGCATCTCAAGAGGTGTAAACTATAACAAGGCAAAGGCACGAGAAAAATCCACCAACGAGGGATGCTACAAATGTGGACTGATCATCACATCAACAACTGTCCTCAGTGGGAATTTAAATGGAAAAAGGAAAGATTTGAATGAAGGAACCGGAAGAAGGAACTGGTTCATCCCAAGAAAAACACAACATGAACAAAAGCTATGGTTACTGCTTGGGGAGAAAGTTCAGATGAAGAATCAGATGATGAAGATGGAGATGAGCAAGCACTCATGGCAATTGGTGAATCAAATGAGGAATCAGAGGTAAATATATCTCATCTCAAAAACAAGATTAAGTTCTTATCCAAAGAAAAACTCTCTGAACTATTATTTGACTTCATTGATAATTCTGAAGAAATAAATAAAGAAAAAGAAAAGTTGTCTAAGGAGTGTGTAATGTTAAAATCAAAGTGTAAGAACCTGGAGCTCAGAGTAAGTGAATCTGTAAACGAAAACACTGCCTTGAAGAACCAGGTTCATCCACTTGAAACTAAGGTCCTAGAGTTAAAATCTGAAAATTTAAAACTGAAACTAGGAACTTGGAAGAAGATTCTCAACTCATATTAGAAGAAAATTTAGGCAGACTAAAGGATGAGTTGTATAATAGAGGTGAACATATAAGAGTTCTTAAAGAGGAACTTGGAAAGGTCAAACATGAACTAGATCGAACGTGCAAATGGAATAAATCTTCTGATGCCTTGACATGGCTTCAAGAAAATCACAGTAGCAATAGAAGAGGACTTGGTTTTGGGAGTCAAATACTTAAATGGGATCCCAAAAGTAAGTACCTCACACTTCCTGAGAGCAAAATCTGCACCCACTGTGGTAAGACTGGTCACTACAAATTGAATGCAATGCAAAAGAGCAGGCCAGTCAAAGGAATAAAAGCTTTGTTCGAAAGAAAAATTGGCTTCCAAATTGGGCCATAAGGAGATTAATTCATCCTTTTTCTCATAGAAAAGGATCAAAACTAGTTTGGGTTCTTAAGACTAACCCATGATTTTCTCTTGCAGGTTCAAGTGAAAGGGAGCAGTCAAATATGGTACTTGGATAGTGGCTGCTCAAAGCACATGACAGGGAACAAGGAACATTTCCTTTCACTTGAAAACCTCAAAGGAGGAAATGTCTCCTTTGGAAATGGGAAGAAAGGTGAAATTATTGGAGTTGGTATGGTACGTAAGGATGACACACGTTCCATTGAGAATGTTTACTTGATAGATGGATTGAAATATAGCCTAATCAGTGTGTCACAACTGTGTGACAGAGGTAACCTGGTTGCATTCACTTCTACAAAATGTTTTGTGATTAATCTTATCACTCACAAAATTGTTTTGCAGGGAAAAAGAGTGAATAATATCTATATCATAGACCTGTCCACACTATCAGAAAACAAAATAACTTGTTTGAGTGTGTTGGACAGTGATCCCCTCATTTGGCACAAAAGACTTGGACATGCGAGCTTAAATCAACTCAACAAACTAGTCTCCAAGGGCCTAGTGATAGGTCTCCCTAACATTAAGTTCAAGGAAGGCAAAGTTTGTGATGCTTGTGCAAGGGGGAAGCAGGTAAGATCGTCTTTCAAAAGCAAGAAAATGGTAAGTACCACCAGGACGATGAAACTGGTTCATATGGATCTATGTGGTCCTATGAGAACATTAAGCAGAGGTGGTAAGAGATATGTAATGGTGCTTGTTGATGACTATTCTAGATTTACCTAGACATTGTTTCTAACATCTAAAGATGAAGCATTTGACATGTTTACTTCTTTTGTTAGAAAAATACATAAATAATTAGGAAATCATCTTGCATCAATAAGTTCTGATCATGGCACTGAATTTGAAAATGCAAAGTTTGCTGAAATTTTTGATGAACATGGCATAGATCATAACTTCTCTTCCCCTAGAAAACCACAAAAAAATAGAGTTGTTGAAAGAAAGAACAGAACCCTTGAAGATATAGGTAGAACCATGCTTCTTTCTAGTAAACTACCTCATAGCTACTGGGCAGAAGCAGTAAACACTGCATGCTACATCATAAATAGGTGCATGACTAGACCACTCGTAGAGAAGACTCCCTATGAGTTACTTAAAGGGAGAGCCCAATATATCCCATCTTAGGGCTTTTGGCTATAAGTGCTTTGTTCACAACAATGGCAAGGTCTCCCTAGGTAAGTTTGATCCCAGAAGTGACGAGGGAGTATTCTTGGGATATTCTTCACATAGTAAGGCTTATAAAGTGTATAAAAAAAGAACTATGTGTGTTGAAGAGAGTGTGCATGTTGTTTTTGATGAAACTAACATTCACTCTGAGAGACGGGAACAAGTAGATGAAGAAATTGGGCTGGTCAGAATCTCAGACCAAACTGGAGCGACACTGGAGGAAGGAACGAGTGATGGAACAGGTTCATCCATCCCAGGCAACATGCCAGAGGGAACTGAGCAGCAAACTAATTTCCAAACCTCATTGGAACCTGTCCCTGATCCTGCTCCTCAACAACAAGACACTGTAGGATCTTCATGAAATACCTAGTTGGTTGTAAAACCACACAGATATCAAATCTCACACCCCATGGAGAACATTATAACTGATCCAACATCTGGAATCAGAACCAGGTCCTCTTTGAAAAATCTGTGTGTGTTTTATGCTTTTCTATCCTTGATTGAACCTAAAAAATATTGCTGAAGCTTTGCAGGATGCAGATTGGGTAAATGCAATGCAAGAAGAAATCAACCAATTTGAAAGGATTCAAGTTTGGTATCTGGTACCCAGGCTCTTTGATAGATCAGTGATTGGCAAAAAGTGGGTATTCAGAAACAAACTTGATGAAAATGGAACTGTACAAGAAATAAGGCAAGATTGGTGGTTCAAGGATATAGTCAGGAGGAAGGAATAGACTATGATGAGACCTTTGCTCCTGTGGCAAGGTTAGAAGAAATTAGGATCCTCATAGCCTTTGCTGCTTACATGGAATTCACCCTTCACCAGATGGATGTCAAGAGTGCCTTCCTGAATGGGTATCTCAAGGAAGAAGTGTTTGTAAAGCAGCCTCCAGGGTTTGAAAATAAGGAAAATCCTGATCATGTGTACAAGCTTGACAAAGAACTATATGGACTCAAGAAAGCTCCAAGGGCATGGTATGAAAGGCTTTCAAAATTCTTGCTGGAACATGACTACAAGAGAGGTAAAATTGATAGCACCTTCTTCTTGAAGGAAAAAGGTAAAGATCTCTTAGTAGTGCAGATATATGTAGATGACATAATCTTTGGGCCAACTTCTGAAAAGCTAAGTAAAGAATTTGCTAAACTAATGGGGAGTGAATTTGAAATGAGCATGATGGGTGAGCTTAACTTCTTTTTAGGATTATAAATTAAACAAAATTCAAATGGAACTATGATCCATCAGCAAAAATATGTGAAAGAATTGCTTAAAAGATTTAAAATGGAAGACTCAACAGAAATTGACACTCCTATTGCAACAACCACAAAACTAGATGTAGATGAACCTGGTTCATCTGTCGATGAATAGTTGTATAGAGGAATGATTGGTTCATTATTGTATTTTACTCCTAGTAGACCTAACATTGTCTTCAGCGTAGGGCTTTGTGCAAGATTTCAGGCTAATCCAAAGGAATCACACTTAACTGCAGTAAAGAGAATCTTGAGATACCTTAAAGGCACCACAGACCTCTGTCATTAGTATCCTAAAGGTAGTAATTTTGATCTTGTGGGATATGCTGATGCCTATGCAAGCTTTTTGGAAGATAGAAAGAGAACGTCAGGTATGGCACACTTTTTGGTCTCATGTCTTGTGTCTTGGGCCACTAAGAAACAGAATTCAGTAGCTCTATCTACTACTGAGGCTGAGTACGTGGTTGCAGCCTCATGTTGTGCTCAGTTACTATGGATTAAGCAACAACTGATGGATTGTGGCATAGAGGTTAGATGCGTTCCTATCTTCTTTGATAACACTAGTGCTATTAGTATGACAAAGAACCCCATCCATCATAAAAGAACAAAGCACATAGATGTTAGACACCATTTCTTAAGAGACAACTATGAGAAGGGAATGATCTCTATTGAATTATGTGCTAATGACAAACAAATTGCTGACATCTTTACTAAGGCACTAAGTAGAGAGCATTTTGAGAGAAACATGTTAGAATTAGGGATGATTAAGATCACCTAATGGAACCAATTCAAAACAAAACAAAAAAAAATTTGGCTAGGAATTCTGAAAGGTGTAAATAATCAGAATAGTCGTTGCTCAGTCTCATGCCTTAAAAGGCATACTCTCTTGCCATGTGTTAATATGGCTCCTTGGTGACTATCCTTGGTGACTAATGATGTTTTTCTATTTTTGTAAATTTAGGCTTGATCAAGAGATTCTAACAAGATGAACCAGGTTCATCGTTGTTGGTTCATCTGACAGACAAGGTATGTGCTCATCACTATACACATATTGAAATATCTATAGTTACTCATGAGCAGGACTCTATCTATAATAAGCCTTTACTAAATCTAGTACCCATCCCAAATTCGAACCAGTTCCAAAGAGTCAAATCAAATTAAAATAGACTAGATTATAGGAGAGTCATAACCGTCACTTATCACCTGACACACCTGAATCGATTAGACTCCCACTTGACCAAAATTACATTTGTTGTGTATTTATTAACCAAGCCTTTAAAAACCCATCATCATTTCTCTAATTTCTCACTTTTTTCTTAAAGCCAAAACCGTCAAAACCCTTTCAACCTTCTACTCTAATATCTTGATCCTAATTTTCTTTAACAAAAATCATCACCATGGCTAACACTCCATCTCCTACTCCATCCTCCTCAACCAAACCTGACTACAGTATCACTCTTGAAGATACTGGTTCCACTCCGTCTCAATCAAATTCCTCCACCCCATCTCAATCACAACCCACCACCCCATCTCAATCACAACCCACTACCCCTCAAAACAACCTTGTTCCGTCTCCTCCAACCACTCCCGTTGTACAACCAAGCCCAAATTCAGAACCCAGGAGAAGGAGTGTGAAAATGCTCGCCAGAACGACTGTGGCCTCTAGCTCTCTAGCTAGGAAATTGAACGCAAAGTTTCAAGCTAGTCAGGCCCAAGAATCTGAGAATTCCAATGACTCTTTCAAGTCCGCCAATGAGGGGGAAGCAACTGGTTCGTCTGATTCTGAACAGGTAGCATCTAAAATTGAGTCTGAGCCAGTCACTTTTGAAAAAAGGTTTGTTTTAATTGGGTTTGTAGTGGATGTGGAGATTCCTGATCGGAGAAGAAGAGGCGGTAAAAATAGCTTCGTGAGTGAGGGAGAAAGAAGTACGATGAGGGGAACAAGGGAAAGAGGGACTTCATTGGCAATTTGTGGGACTGTCGCAGCGGTTGTTGAGGAAGGTGCCAAGGATTTAGGGGAAGTAATTCTAGAGAGGCTGCAGAGGGGCTGGGAAATCTTTAACATGCAACCGATGAACCTGGTTCATCCATTGAAGAAACTTTGGCTGATCTTATGAGAAAGTTAGGGGAGAGCTATAAACCCAAAAAGAAGAAGACACCCAAGACCAAAAAAGTTGGTCCTCCAGTGGAAAGCAAGAAGAGAAAAGCCACTCCCTCTGTTGATGCTTCCATTCCTAGAGGTCGCACCACAAGGAGTGCAATTAGGCAGAGTGAAGAGGAGTTGTAGAAGGCTTTTAGGGAGAGTAGGAGAAAGAAAGATGAAAAGGGGAAGGCAAAAGTGTTTGAGCTCGCAGAGGCTGTTGATGTTGAGGAGATGGACCTGGTCCATCAAGAGGAACAAATGGCAGAAGTTGAGTTTCAGACACCCAAACCAAAGAAGGCCAAGACTTCTTCCAAGAAGTCAGCATCTATTTCTGCTACACCCTCGACTGTTGCTAGAAGGACTATATCCACAAAGAAATCAAAGAAGGCTCAGGTTGATGATGAGGAGTGGAGTGGTGAAGAAGCAGAGGATTCTGGTGGAGAGACAGACCAATTGAAAAAATTTGGGAAGCGCACGATACTAAAGGGAAGGTTGTTGAAGGATCTTGAAGAATCTGGTATGATTTACCTTGTGGACACTCTGGAAGTACAGGGCTGGAAGGACATGGTCCTTCAACTTGAAGGCAGGCTAGCCAGGAGTGAGATTGTCGAGTTCATGGCAAAGGCAGAAGTCAAGGATGGCAGGGTATCCAGTCAAGTGAAGGGGTTTAAGATCTCCTTTGATACCAAGGAGCTGGGTGAAATTCTTGGGATTCCCGCTGAGGGGTACGATGATTACACAAGACAGCGGTGGCCCAACTTGGATGGCCTTCCTTCTGCACTGCAAATCACCAGGAGGTTCAGTGATAATGCTGAAAAAGTAGAACCAAGGGTTGTGTTCAAAAGCGAGATGACACCTCAACACAAAGCGGTGTTTGAGTTTGTCAATAAATGCATACTGTCCAGAAAAGAGAGGAGGTACATAGCAAACTACATGGATTTAACTCTCATGGAATGCCTGGACAGTGGAAGGCAAATCAACTGGCCCTCTTTCATAATTCAATTGTTGGACAGGGTGGCGAATGGCTCCAAGGCTCATGCTATCCCATATGGGTTCATCCTAACGATTGTGCTGGCTCACTTCAAAGTGCCCGTGAAGAAAGCAGAAATGGCCACTGTCAAGGACCATTTTGGGAAGAACACGCTTCTGACATGTGATTATGATGTGAATGTTCCTGACGATGAACCTGGTTCATCAAGGAAAACGCCTATGAATAGCAAGGTCAGGTGGGGTTAAGGATGCTGAAATCCTTCGCTTGAAGACCCGCCTTACAGAGGTTGAGGCTGAGCGAGATGCTCTCAGATCTGAATTGGCTAGTGAAAGGAGAAGAATGCAGGTATTCTTCAACAAATGCTCTCTCTTCTCCAAGCAAAGAACCCAACCTACACCCCTTCCCAGCCTTAGGTGTCCAGTGCCAACCCTCACCTCTCTATGACCCAGTTCGGGATTTTTTTTTTCTATCTTTTGCTCATGCTTGTAACTATATTTAGTTTGTTATGTGTTTAGTGCTTGAACCATGCTTTTATCAATGAATTATGTTGTTTTTTCTCTTACTCATTGTGTCTCACTTTCCTTGATAGTTTACAGCCTTGGTTCGCTATTGATGATTAATACATGTTTGCACTTGCAGTTGCCTCAGTGGCCATGAGTAATTATTATAAATCTGGTAATTCTAATACTTTGCAACTTTTCGATGATGCCAAAAGGGGGAAGATGTGCTATATTGAAAATTGTGATATTTATAACCTATGAACCTAATTCTTTATGATAAATGCTTAATGCTATAAAAAGTGTCAATGTTGGATTAAAGTGATTACAGGACTAAGCACAAAGTTTGTTATCATCAAAACTGGGAATTTGTTGGATCAAGAAGCTGAATGGTTTTGAAAATTGACAAATGAACTCAGAGTTAAACCAGGTCCATCACTGGAGACATAGACATGCAGAGGGAATGGCACGTGAGGTGATCGCAAACAGGAGATAAGCACAATCAGTGATCTGAAGATATATCTCCTGGTCGAAAAGGTTGCAGATTGATAGGGAGATGGACTCATTATTCAGTAACAACAGAATCAAGATATAAGAGGATCTAGGGAGTTGAGATCAACTAGAACTCTTCCACCAAGGAAGAGGTGTATCAGAATTGGAAGAGCTGCATCCTGATTCTAGTATATCTCCTTTTATACGGATCCTATATATTGTCAAGTGTTCTTATTGAACAGGTGCGCTCAAACATAGATGCAAAACAAGAATTGAGAACAAAATTACCAAAGCAATTTTCTAAGCAGTTCGTGTGAGAATTTCCTGTGCGATTCTGAAGCTACTTGAACCAGCTAGATGAACCAGTTCTATATGTTGTCTTGTAGTCTAGTTTATTTTTAGTACGTGATTACAAAGTGTATCTTTCATCTTTATCTAGAAGCATTTGTAATAGGTACTGAGTATTCAAGTTAGAGTTAACTTGAAGGTTGTCGCAAATAGCTAGAGGCTAGTTTGCCACAAAGGGTTAGAGTTAATCCTTAGGTTTACAAAAGAGTTTATTTTGTAAATGCTGTTTGGCTCATTGATTTAGTGAAGAGTTTGGGAAAATCCTACTGGGAAGTAGGTCGTGGTTTTTTCACCTTTTGAGCCAGGTGTTTTCCACGTAAAATTGTTGTGTTCTTTATTTTCTGCAATTATTATTCTGCAAACTGTAGGAGTTGGAACACATAGAAGAACCTGGTCCTTCTATAATTATTGCATGCAAAAATTGGTCACCACACAAATCACCCTCCCCCTCTCTTGTGTGGTATTAAAATAGATAAATAACACTTTCCTTTATTGCTTTTACATAAATATGTTGTTTTATATGTGTATATAACACACACGATATTGAGTAAATATTTTCTCCTTTATTATTCTTTGATTCTTTAGAAACCTAAGCAAGCTAAAAACCATAGGTAAAATAAAAAGAGGTATTATCTCTTCAGTAGTTAAATAACTGCAACATGCTTAGTTAGTCTACTATCCTCAAGAATCCGAATCGTGCGCTCGGACTGTCCGTCCGTCTGAGGGTGAAAGTTTGTGGTCAGCTCCACCCTAGTACCCAACTCCTGTTGTACGGCTCTCCAGAACCGTGATGTGAACTGTGTACCTCTGTCTAAGATGATAGATACTGGAATACCGTGAAGGCGGATAATCTCCCTAGTATAAATCTAATTCAATCTCTCTGAAGAGTACGTAGTCAATATTGGAATAAAATGAGCTGACTTGGTCAGCCGATCCACAATCACCCAAATAGCATAGAATTTTCTCAAAGTCCGTGGAAGTCCAACTACAAAGTCCATGGTGATTTGCTCTCACTTCCACTCCGGATCTCTAACCTCTAAAGTAATCCACCCGGCCTCTGATGCTCATATTTGACCTGCTGACAGTTGAGACACTTGGCCACAAAACCAACTATATCTTTCTTCATCCTCCTCCCCAATAGTGTTGTCTCAAATCCTGGTACATCTTCGCGACACCCGGATGAATGGAGTACCGCAAGCTGTGGGCCTCCTCAAGAATCAACTCCCGAAGACCATCTACATTGGGCACACAGATCCGGCCTTGCATCCTCATCACGCCGTCATCACCAATAGTCACATCTTTGACATCACCTCGCTGAACCCTGTCCTGAAGAACTAGAAGGTGGGGATCATCATATTGGCGCTCTCTAATACGATCATAAAGAGAAGACCGAGCGACCACACAAGCTAATACCCGGCTAGGCTCTGAAATATCCAATCTCACGAACTAACTGGCTAAGGCCTGAACAGCTACCAGAAGATATGCCAAACTCCCCAAACTCTCCGCCGGGCGAGTCGCCCACTACATTGGCTTTCCCTGGGTGGTACAATATAGTGATATCATAGTCCTTAAGTAGCTCCAACCAGCTCCGCTGACGCAAATTAATGTCCTTCTTCCTGAACAAGTGCTGCAAACTCCGGTGATCTATGTAGATCTCACAAGGAACACTGTACAAATAATGATGCTAGATCTTCAGGGCATGAACAATAGCTGCTAACTCGAGATCATGGACGGGATAATTATTCTCATTCACGCGTATGCAATCACCCTACCATCCTACATCAATACCACTCCAAGGCCAATCCTCGAGGCATCACAATAGACAGTGTAGGGCCCTGAACCCGTTGGAAATACTAATACTGGAGCTGTAGTCAAAGCCGTCTTGAGCTTCTGAAAGCTCTCCTCACACTCCTCAATCCACTTGAACGGAGCACCCTTCTAGGTCAGCCTAGTCATAGGTGCTTCAAAAGATGAAAATCCCTCTACAAAGCGACGGTAGTACCCTGCTAAACCAAGGAAATTGCGGATCTCCGTAGCTTATGACGGTCTAGGCCAACTATGCACTGCCTCCACCTTCTTTGGATCTACCTTGATACCATCACAAGACACTACGTGGCCCAAGAATGCCACTGAATCAAGCTAGAATTCGCACTTAGAAAACTGTGCATACAGTCTCTTCTCCCTCAAAGTCTGAAGGACTATCCTCAGGTGCTGCTCATGATCTTCCTGAGATCGGGAATATACCAGGATGTCGTCAATGAACACAATGATGAAGGAATCAAGATAAGGCCGGAACACACTGTGCATCAAATGCATAAAGGCTGCTGGGGCATTGGTCATCCCAAATGACATGACAAGAAACTCATAATGACCATATCTGGTCCTGAAAGCAGTCTTCGGGATATCTGGCTCCCAAATCTTCAATTGATGATAACCAGAACGCAAATCAATCTTGGAAAACACCTTGGTACCCTGTAATTGATCAAACAAATCATCGATGCGAGGAAAAGGATACATGTTCTTCACTGTAACCTTATTCAACTTCCAATAATCAATACACATACGCATAGAACCATCATTTTTCTTCACAAATAAGACTGGAGCACCCCAAAGTGATATAGATATGGGCTGAGTGCCCGAAAATAAATTAATGCCAAAATCAATATCTCTATCGGGCAGCATGCCTGGAAGATCAGCTGGAAACACATCAGGGAAGTCCCTCACTACTGGAACTGACTCAACTGTAGGGGTGTCAATACTGACATCTCTCACATAGGCCAAATACGCATCACACCCCTTCTCAACTTCTTTGAGCCTTAAGAAATGAAATGACCATGCGGGGAGTATACTCAAAGGTACCTCTCCACTCTAATATCGGTAGGCGCGGTATAGCTAGTGTCACAGTCTTAGCGTGACAATCAAGAATAGCATAATGGGGCGACAACCAATCCATGCCCAAGATAACATCAAAATCTACCATACTGAGTAATAACAGATCAGCTCTGGTCTCAAAACCACTAAGAGCAATCAAACACGACCGATATATACGGTCCACAACAAGGAAATCTCCTACAATAGTAGATACATAAATAGGGGAACTCAAAGAATCCCGAGATATCCCCAAATGTGGAGTAAAATAAGAAGACACATATGAATACGTAGAGCCTGGGTCAAATAATACTGATTTATCCCTATGACATACAGGGACGATTACTGTGATGACTGAATCTGAAGCAACAGCCTTTGAACGGGATGGAAGGGCATAGTACCTGGCCTTGCCTCCCCCTCTAGGGCGACCTCGACCTCCCTGACCTCCACCTCGAGCTTCCTGAGAAGGTGGAGTGGCAGCTGGGGCTGGAAGAATGGCCGGAGGGCCGCGGTGGATCACGTGGAGGATGATAAGTCTGTGGAGGTGCACCCCTCCTAGCTCTTGGTCAATCTCTAACCATGTGACGAGTGTCACCACACTCAAAACAACTCCTCAGAGGATGCGGCGGCTAAGACTGACTCGGACCTGGCCTGCTGGACTGGCCGATAATAGCACCTCGAGCTTGAGGCATACTGGATATTGGTGGCGCATAATAGGGCTCTTGAGGTCTAGGAGGAGGTGGAACACCGCTGGCTGCTGGAAGAGAATAATGAACAAGGTGACTCACAATACCCCTACCATAGTGTGCTGCCGGTGCACGAGCTCCTGAGTAATGACAAGTCTCTCGAGACCTCTTGGCTTATCTCTCCTCTCTGTCCTAGGCAAACATGCCCTCCACTCTCCTGGAGATGCTCACTGTCTGGTGATAAGTGATGTCCATCTCCGACTCCCTGTCCATACTGGTCCGAATACATGGATGGAGTCCCTCAATGAAGCGACAAACCCTCTCTCTAACTATAGCAACCAAAGCCGGTGCATGATGAGCTAACTCACTAAAATGGACTGGATTCTCTGATACAGTCATAACACCCTGATGCAGCTGCTCAAACTCTCGCGCCAAGCATCTCTGAGGCTCTGAGGGACATAATCACGAAAACACATCTTTGAAAACTGAATCCAAGTGAGTGAGGATGCCTCGTCCGAACTACTCAGCTCATAGGCACGCCACTACTAATATGTCGATCCCCTCAGCTGGAAAGCGGTGAAAGAAACCCCACTCGTCTCCACAATGCCCATAGTGCGGAGAATACGATGACACTCCTCAAGAAAACCAGAGCGTCATTCGAAGCTAGTCCACTGAAAGTAGGTGGGTGGTACTTCTTGTACTTCTCAAGCCTGAGTTGCTCTGCCTCAGAAGCAGCTACCCTCGTCTCATGCTGAGCCGGAGCCACTGGGGGCATAGGAATGTACCCTAGGGCATGATCAACCTGGCCCCTCTCCTCAGGAGTGCGGGCTACAGGAGCATGTGCCCCTCCCCCAGTCTGGGATGTAGCGGGAGCTTTCAGAAGTAGTCCAGCCTGAGCTAGAGTGCTAAACATGCTCATGAACTGAGCTAAGATCTCTTGGAGGGCTGGAGTAGGAATAGGAATCTCCGGTGCCGGCCCTTCAACTGGAGCTGCTGGGGGCTGCTCTGTCGCAGCTCTCGCAGGTGCTCGGGATGCACCGCATGGTCATCCTCTACCCCAACCCCGACCCCGGCCGCTGGTGGCTCTAACATGGGGCTCGGGTGCCTGATCGTTGGTCCTCCCGGTGTGGGTCCTCACTATCTGTGAGAAAGAATAGAGTAGAAGTTTAGAAATTTGATGTCAATAATTCGCAAGACAAGGAAATCAAAGAAGTATGATTGTTCTTAACAGTTACATAGCCTCCCGAATATAAGTACGGATGTCTCCGCACCGATCCGCGAGAATCTAATAAACTGGCTTGTGACTCACGACTCCTATGAACCTAGAGATCTGATAACAACTTGTCATGACTCAATTTACCCTCCGAAAGGTGACGTGATGGCACCTAGTCTTTACGACTAGGTAAGCCTAATATTACGGAAAAACTTAAAGAAATCCAAATGATAAAGGATAAAACAACATATTATAAATAACAAAAATAGTGCCACTCGGCATATACAAAATAATCTCCCAAGACCCGAAATGTCGCTAAATCACAAGCTTCTATAATTTATATAGCTCTATACAAAAGTCTGAATATAAATAAAGAAGTCTCTAGGAAAGGGAGTAGAAGAGAACTCCGAGGATCTGCGGACGCAAGCAGAAGTACCTTGAAGTCTCCTGGAATCAATAGCACGCACTAACCCCGAGTTTGATAGCTCGTACCTGGATCTGCACACAAAAACATGTGCAGGAAAGGGCATGAGTACACCACAATGGTACCTAGTAAGTGCCAAGCCTAACCTCGGTCAAGAAGTGACGAGGTCAGGTCCAGGCCCTACCAGAGTAAATATAATAAATTAAAAAGTAATATATATCCATATAAATTAAATTTACAGTAAAACAAGTTAAGAATTTCACAAAATTTACGGTTATGAGAGTCCTCGGCTCGGAACAAGGTAAACATAATAGGGAACCTCCCGGGATACCGTCCCGTAATTTCGAATGATTATGCAGTATAGGGAGATTTCACGAAATACGTCTGTAGTCCCAAAAGTAAATACTGCAGTGTTGGGGGATCTCTCGGAATACGTCCGTAGTCCCAAAATAAATATGCAAGGCAGGGGGGTCTCCTGAAATAAGTCAGTAGTCCCAAACCAAAATATGCAGTGCTGGGGGATATCCCAGAATACGTCCGTTGTCTCAAAATAATTATGAGAGGCAGGGGGATCTCCCAAATACGTCCGTAGTCCCAAAGTAAATATGCAAGACATGGGGATCTTCCGGAATACGCCCGTAGTCCCAAAGTAAATATTCAGGACAAGGGGATCTCCCGGAATACGTCTGTAGTCCGAAAGTAAATATACAACATAAGATAGAATGACAGGTATGGTATCGAGTTATACAGTTTAGATTAAACACAAATAAGGGGAAATAGGGATCGAACTAAGCATGTCGAACATAATGTCAAATATGTAGTTAAAACACGTGGGCATGCTTCCCTAATCTAAACTAAGCAATTAAACATAATAGTACAGTTTAATAAGGGAAAAACAGTTTATGACTTAGAAAGGAAGAACGGGATTTTTGCAACAATAGCCCGTGTACGTACTCGCCACCTCACGTACATCGCGCTCATATGTCAAATAACACCAAACGTCCTAAGGGGAAGTCCCCAACACAAGATTAGGCAAGCAATTTACCTCGAACCGCTCAAGTCAACCCGATATCACGCTCTTGCCACGAGTATCCAACTCTGAATGGCCTAAATCTAATCAAATCAATAATATTACAAGTAACTACTTTAGCTAATGAATTCGAACCTAAGGAATGAAAATAGGAAAAACGCCCAAAAAGTCTATCTGAGCCCACGTCTCGGAATCAGGTAAACTCACGAGCTCACTCGAACAAAAATCATCCAAATCCGACGTCTAACTCCCATCCAAACCTCAAATTTTCAATTGGGGAACCTTTTCCCTCATTTAAAAACTTCTACCCTCAAATTCCTTAATTAGACGAGGAAAACAACAACAGATTAATGTAATATGATAAAAATAGAGTTAGAATTAGTTAGCTAATAGTTCTCCCTCAAAAACACTCGAGAAATCGCCTCCCACCGAGCTCTTAATCAAATTTGTGTTATGAAATTTCAAACCCTCGAAATACTCATTTCTGCCCAGCGATATCCGCATCTGCGCTCATGGAGCCGCATCTGCAGTCCCGCACTTGCAGAAAAATCATTGCAGGTGAGAAGGTCACTTATCTGGACTGGGGCCGCATCTGCGGGCATCGGGCCGCATCTGCGAGCCCGCTTCTGCGGTCCCCCAACCGCACCTGCGATCCCAGCTGCCCAGGCCCCTAACCACATATGCGGCTCCCTATCCGCTTCTGCAGCTCCGCAGACCGCAGGTGCAAAAATAACATGCATTACAACTTCAGCAACGGCATTAGTCCCCAAACCAATCCGTTAAGCATCCGAAACTCACACGAGGCCCCCGGTACCTCAGCCAAACATACCAATCATTCCTAAAACATCATTCAAATCTAGTCAAGCCTTCAAACCACATCGAATAACATCAAATACATGAATTGAGCACAAATTCAAGCCTAAGAACTTAGAATTTTTCAAATCCTACAAACGATGCTGAAACACATCAAACCTTGTCCGAATAACCTCAAATCACACATACAGGTCACAAATGACACTAAGAACCTTCATCCACTTCCGGAATTCCATTTCAGGCTCAATATCAAAAGTTCCACCACAGGCCGAAATCGCCAAAAATCCAACTTTCGCCAATTCAAGCCTAAATCCACTAAAGACCCCCAAAACACATTTTGGAGGCGCTACTAAGCCCAAAATCACTCAACGGAGGTGACGGAGTTGGCGAAATTCTATTTCGGATCCGTCTTCACGCAGTTCCAACTACGGTCCGATTTCTAAGACTTAAGCTCACATTTAGGGACTAAGTGTCCCAAAATATTCCGAAACTCAAAATCAATCACTCCGACAAATCCTAATAGCAGAAACAAATATGGAGAAAACAGTTATTAGGAGATCAGGGCTCTAACTCTCAAAGCGACTGGCTAGGTCGTTACAGGTAATCTTATTCGTAGTCGCTCGTGACTTGTACTACCAGTCATTGAAAAGTTGTACAGAATTAAGTTATTTCATTCTTGTTGTTGTTGATCTTTCAGTCGAGTTACCTTATTCTATGTTAGGCTTACCTTGCACTGGGTTAGGTGTCATCATGACTAGGTGGTATGGGTCGTGACAGATTCTTTCGTGGGTCAACAAACCTGGTACATTGTACAATAATAATATACATTGGCAAAATAATAATTAGTCGATAGAATCATGTCTCGATTTTGAGATTGATGATATCCTTTATTAAAGTTTATAAGTTTTAATGTATAAACTCTGCCAGTGAATTTTGTATCTGACACGTGAAATAAGTTAATTAGCGAAAATCTAAAGGAAATAATCAATAGATTAAATTGTCAGTAATTTAATTTGATTATTCAGTATCTGAATCTTAACATGGGGAGTTTCATAAGGTTTTAAGGAAGAATTTCAATATTCAACTACAGAGTGCAATTATGAATATTTAGTGGATTAAATGATAATTTATTATGGTACATATTAATTTTAAACTTCGAAATTAATTCCATAATAAGAAGACTCATTAATTAAATTTCTTGCTCCCTACTGTGCCTAAATTATAGGAAATAAAGAAAATTCTTTTCTTGGTAAGAAAAGATTACCCAACCGGTCTTGAAAAGGGGTTCTGATCATAAAAACATGTCTACATATACTTGGGCTTTTCCTCCATGGGCCTAGTCGAAAATTTGGTATTTTTTGTTCTTTCAGGATATTATTTGGGTAACATAGTAGAAGACTGTAGAACGCTCAGAGATCGCAATCATGCTGGTGGTGACGCTTCGATTGAGTTGCTCTGGAATTGGAGGCTAACACAATAGACCTGCTTAGCTCACGATTCGAAAGGTAACCCGTATAAACTCCATATTTGCTAATTGATTAATTTACACATAACTTCAATACTGGAATTGCTTCCGCTGCATTATATAATCCAACAACTAATTCTATAATTGAATACAACTACGTTTTTTTAATACGACTAATCATAATTCAGTTGGAAGCATCATGACATTCTAATGACATTTAACATATTCTTAACACAAAACAAAAAATAACTTGACTTTTTAAACATTAAGTAATATTTAACAAAACTATTAAATAAGTAAGACCGTTTAATCGAAGACAATTTTCAAATTCACCGATTAATTGTGAAGATGTTGATGTTAAACATCTTTTCTCAAACGATATTAAAGAACACAATGCAACTCATGTAACAGGGCCAAGTTTAGTTAACTACATAAATTCCACTACAGCTGACATAACATTCTTTATTCTATGTTGAGCCTAGAATGATTTGTTTTCTTGTTAAATTACTACAAACTCTCATTCGAATAAATAATGAATCTAAAGCGAGTTTTAGAGCTATATAAAACACATTATATTCGGTTCAAAATATGCACACGTACAAAAACACACACACACACACATATATATATATATATATATATATATATTGAGTCTAGTTAAATTATAAATTTGTCTCTGCCTAAAACGTTAAACGTACTTTCTCATAATAGATTGAGATAATTTAAGCTACGCTAGGATTAAATAAATTAAAATATAACCAGATGGATTCTTAACGTGTCAATAGCTGTCCCAAATTAACTTAAGTACAAAGTAATTAAGAAATTTAATCACTTGATAAAATTTGAAATAATGAAACGGATTCGCAGAAGAGTTAAAATAAGAAACATAAATCTGTCACATAAGTGTGTAATAGAAAACTTAATTAAATTTTATTTGTTATTTTGATTTTACTTTATTTTAGATTAGCACCTAAATTATGATCCTATGATCAACAAATGCAATTAAAAGGGCCTTAAATTGCCTTGGATAACACAAGATTAAAATCCACTTGGAAAAAGAGTTTGTTGCCCTCAAAGAGTCAAGTATATATCAATGTGTCATTGGAACTTAAACACAATCTTGTGGGGAAAAGAAAACAAGACCATGGTTGGATTAATTTTGGTGTTTTTAATCATTAAAATGAAGGTGCCCCATGCATGGACTACTTGGACTGGGGATTTTGGGAGTGTCATCCAAGAAGAACTCACCAGAAACAATAATCTCTCTCGTAAAAGAGAAAAAATAACCCACACTCAATACACGTATCGGAAATATAACCTCTGACACTCCACGTACAAATAAGTAAAACCCAACGAAATTTAATACTGTATAATTCTACAAATGAACAACTTTAAAAGGAGAAAAGAAAAGAAATTCAAAACTATAGCACTATATAATGGCTGTAGATATATTATAATACAAAAAGGAAAAAAAAGGTCACCTCAACCTGGCCTCTTTACTAATGGAGTAGTATATATTTGTCCAATCTCTCTCCATCCCCTAAAACCAAACCAAACCAATCCGGCTGGAGGTAAGTTACGATTGCAGAGTGCTCTCCATGAGAGTATCTCCTCCTCAAGATCAAAACTTAGGAACAAAGAAAAACTAACAAATCCATTTATTTGTATTTGGTTTTTGGATCACTATGTGTAATCCAAATACTCTTGTGATTGATAAAAAATCACAAGAAACCAATTTGTTTCTCGATCTACTATCACTACCAACCACCTTAGAACCCCAAGAAAATCCCAAACAGATCCAAGAAAAATCTGCCAACTTCACTTTTCTCCCAACCCCATCACAAATCCTCCATGAAAGCAGAGCTCTTTTAAACCTAGCATTCCCTATAGCACTCACTGCTCTTATTCTTTACTGTCGTTCCATTCTTTCAATGCTTTTTCTTGGCCATCTTGGTGATACTGAATTAGCCGCTGGCTCTTTAGCCATTGCGTTTGCTAATATAACTGGCTATTCTGTGCTCTCTGGTTTAGCTCTGGGAATGGAGCCTCTTTGTTCTCAAGCTTTTGGTGCTCAACGTCCTAAGCTTCTCTCTTTAACTTTACAAAGGTCTGTCATTTTCCTTCTCTGTTGTTCTTTGCCCATCACATTCCTTTGGCTCAACCTTTCCAACATTCTCCTTTATTTACATCAAGAACCCAGCGTCACTACTTTGGCTCATACCTATCTTATTTACTCACTCCCTGATCTTATCACTAATTCTTTTTTCCACCCTATTCGCATTTACCTTCGTGCTCAAGGAATTACACATCCACTCACGTTGTCTTCTTTAGCCGGTACCATTCTACATTTGCCCATCAATTATTTGTTCACTTTTCGGCTTCGGCTCGGTGTGGCTGGCGTTGCGGCTGCCTCTGCTACATCAAATGCGGCCGCACTCCTGGCGCTTGTTTTGTATATCAGGATTAGCAGGTTGCACAAGCCGACTTGGACGAACCCGAGCTTCGAGTGCCTGACTGGGTGGAAGCCACTTATTCGGTTAGCCGCGCCAAGTTGTGTTTCGGTATGTCTAGAGTGGTGGTGGTACGAGATTATGATAATTTTGGGTGGATTACTAGTGGACCCTAACGCTACGGTTGCATCCATGGGTGTGTTGATCCAAACGACGTCGTTACTCTATGTATTCCCCTCTTCTCTCGGGTTTGCGGTGTCCACTCGGGTTGGTAATGAGCTAGGAGCAAATCGGCCCGATAGGGCTCGGGTATCAGCCATGGTGTCAATGTGTCTGGCGGGCCTGATGGGCTTATTAGCTATGTTTTTTGCTACATCAATGAGAAATATATGGGCTAAAATGTTTACAGCCGATGTTAATATTTTACAGTTGACATCGGCTGCATTGCCAATTTTGGGGCTGTGCGAGCTCGGAAACTACCCGCAAACTGTTGGGTGTGGCGTTGTTCGGGGGACTGCCCGGCCTTCAACGGCGGCTCATGTCAATCTAGGAGCATTCTATCTTGTGGGTATGCCAGTGGCTGTTGGGCTTTGTTTCTGGATAGGAATGGGCTTTGTTGGGCTTTGGATTGGATTACTTTCGGCCCAGGTATGTTGTGCTGGGTTGATGATGTATGTGGTAGGGACCACCAACTGGGATTACGAAGCCATGAGAGCACAGGTGCTCACGTGCACAGGATGTTTAGAAACTCCAGTACTTGGTGATTGCGACAATGAAAAGGAGCCGCTGATTTGCGTGACGTCGACTTCATAATGATAAATAGTTGACGAAATAGAACCTCTAATGTAATTTTCCATATTTTGTTTTTCTTGATATTCATATTGACTCCAATTATGTTTGATTGTTCATTAGTGATTCTTTTTTCTTTTATATATTTTTCTTTCGGAAGGGGAGCCAGTCGCGTAAATGGTGTAGGTAAAATTAAAGGTTATGGTGAAACAATTTTAACAACTAAATTTTGGTTGTAACGTTCCTAATAAATATTTTACATTTTTTAATTCACTGACTTTCTTTTGCTCCTATTACTTTACCTATTTTTGTACTAGATACTTGTGGAATGAATACATGCACTAAAAATTGGAATTAGTTCTTCAATTAGTTGCCTTTTCCACTTGAGGAGAACTGGTTGATTGGACTCTTGTTCGAGTGTGTTTGACTAATATTTGGTAATTATTCTTGGCATCAATCCGAGCTCGCGATCTCAAAATATCATAAACTGAGGTCAAGGTACCGAAAGTAACCACTTATACTTCTATCTAGTTATACACTTCACGATCACGAGACCAACTTCACGATCGGGAAGGCCATATCCTCCCAACTGCTTCCCTTTCTTCGTGAACGCGATGCCTGACCACCTGCAGAGCCTATGCTAACACGAGCCTAGCTCAGTGAATGCGAAGGCATTCCTTCCCCCTGACATCACTCCGTAGAGAATGTGAAGAGGAAAATCCCTCTACCTGCTCCCTCTTGATCGCGAGACTATCTCGCGATCGCAAAACACTGCAACACATCAGAAAACCAGCAATCCAAAACCAAGAAGAAATGATCGAAAAACACACCCGAGGCCAACGAGACCCCATCTAATCACAAAAACAAGTTACAATACCTTATCCAAACTTGTTCGAATGATCTAAACACCATGACAACATCAAAACCAAGAATGGACGACCAAAACACATGTTCAGCTTCTCTTAAGTTCATCATTTTCCAAGCTTTAAACCAAATGTCCGATCCAAGCCTAACTAGTCCGGATTAAGCATAAACTTTGCACACATGTTCCAAATGATATAAAAAAACCTATTCCAACTCTCGGAACAACAAACCGAACCTGATAACACAAAAGTCAACTCCCTGTCAAACTTATGAACCTTCTAAACATTCAAATTTCCAACTTTCGCCAAAATCTAGGAACCTCCAAATATAAATCCAGACATATGCCTAAGTTCAAAATCACCATACGAACCTAATGGAACCATCAACACACCATTCCGAGGTCGTTTACACATAAGTCAAACCTTGGTCAACTCTTACAACTTAAGCTTCCATAAATGACACTAAGTGTTCTATATCACTCCAAAACGTTCCTGAAACTTAACCAACCATCACCGTAAGTCACATAGCAACAAATAAACATACAGGGGAGCATCAAATAGGAGAAGGGCCCAAAGTACACAAAATGATTGTCCTGATCATTACATTCTCCCTTCTTAAACAAATATACGTCCTCGAATGAGTTCATAAACATACATGGAGTGCCAAAAAGATGAGGATACCAGCTCCGCATATCATGCTCGGTATCCCAAGTCGCCTCCTCGACTGGTTCACCTCTCCATTAAACCTTCACCAATGCAATGTCCTTCGACTTTATCTTCCGAACATGCCTGTCCAAAATGGCCGCTGGTTCCTCCTCATAATCCAATTTCTCATCAAACTGTATCGAACTAAAATCTAATACATGTGTCTGATCCTCATGATACTTCAGAAGCAGGAAAATATAAAACACAGGATGAGCTATCGACAAGATGGGTGGCAAAGCAAGCCTATAAGCGGCTTCACCCACTCTCTCTAAAACCTCAATTGGTCCAATGTGGCTCAACTTGCGCTTTTTACCGAACCTCATCACGCCCTTCATAGGCAAAATTCTAAGAAGAACCCTCTTACCCTCCATGAAAGCTACATTGCGAACATTGCTATCAATATAACTCTTCTCTAGACTACACTCTATGAAGCCGCTCCTGAATCAACTTCACCTTCTCCAAAGCATCATGAACTACATCAGTGCCCAATAACCTAGCCTCCCCAGGCCCAAACCAACCAACCGAAGAATGACATGGCCTCCCATATAAAGCCTCATACGTGGGCCATTTTGATACTCGACTGGTAGTTGTTGTTGCAAGCTAACTCTGCTAATGGTAGAAACTGATCTTTGGCTTCCGAAATCAATAATGTAGGCTCTCAACATATCCTTCGAGATCTAAATGGTCCGCTCGGACTAACCGTGTGTTAGGATGAAATGTTGTACTCAACTCAACCTACATGCCCAGCTCACGCTGTACTGCTCTCCAAAAATTTTATGTAAATTTAATTCCTCGATCCGATATGATAGACACAGGCACACCATGCAAGCAAACAATCTCTCTAAGATAAATCTGAGCAAACTGCTCAGAAGTGTAGGAAGTCATGACTTGAATGAATGTGCAGACTTAGTAAGTCTATGCACAATGACCCACACAACATTAATTCTCTTCAAGGTCCGTGGCAACCCAACAACAAAATCAATAGTGATACGCTCCCACTTCCACTCTGGTATATCTAACCTTAGAAGCAAACCACCCGGTCTCTGATGCTCATACTTGGCCTGCTGGCAGTTCAAACACCGTGCAACATGCTCAAGAATGTCCTTGTTCATCCTTCTCTACCAATAATGCTGCTTCAAATCACGATACATCTTCATAGCACTTGGCTGAATAGAATATCACAAACTGTGAGCCTCGTTAAGAATAAATTCCCTCAAACCATCCATCTTCGGAACACAGATCTGACCCTGAAGCCTCAATACCACTATCATCACTATTAGTCACCTATTTGGAACCACCTCACTGCACCATGTCCTTAAGGACAAGCAAGTAGGTATCATCATACTGGCGTGCTTTAATGCACTCAAGCAAGGACGACTGAGACACAACACAAGAAGAACCCTATTAGGATCTAAAAATATCCAACCTCACGAATTTATTGGCGATATCCTAAACATCCATAGCTAATGGCCTCTCCACAGCTAGAATGAATGCCAAACTCTCCCTTCTTTCCACCCTTCTACTCAAGGCGTCAAATACTACATTGGACTTCCCCGGATGATAAATAATGATGATACCATAATCATGTAATAGCTCCAACAATATCTGTTGCCTAAAATTCAAATTTTTTTGTTAAAATAGGTCATGGAGACTTTGGTTGTCTATATATAACTCAGAAGACATGCCATACAAGTAAGGCCTCCAAATCTTGGGCGCATATACATTAACTGCTTATTTCAAATCATGCACCAGATATTTCCTCTCATGGCTCGACACACAGGAAATCAACCAATCGTCTTGCATCAATACACATCCAAGACCAACCTTCAAAGCATCACAATAGAATGTGTACGACCCCGATCCTGAGGGAAATATCAAAACTGGAGTCGTAATCAATGGTGTCTTGATCTTCTTAAAGCTCTTCTCACATTCTTCTGACCACCTAAATGGAACTCCCTTCTAAGTCAACTTGAGTCAATGGGGCTATAATATATGAAAAACCCTTCACAAAGCAGTGATAATACCCAGCTAAGCCAAAGAATCTCTTGATCTCAGTAGCAGTAGAAAGTCTGGGCCAACTCTGAACTGCCTCAATCTACTTCGGGTCCACCTTAATCCCATCACTACATACCACGTGGCCCAATAATTCCACCAAATCGAGCCAGAACTCATACTTGGAGAACATAACATACTATTTTTTCTCCCTCAAAATCTGGAGCACATTTCTCAAATGCTGCTCGTGCTCTTCAGCATTGCGAGAATACATCAACATATCATCAATGAATACAATGACAAAAGAGTCCAAGTGTCACGACCCAAACCGAAGGGCCACGACGGGCACCCGATACCTTACTCAACCGAGTACCAACGTAACATATCTTTCTTATCGTACTATCATGGATAAATAGGCCAAAAGGGCCGTCATGAGATAACAGAATACAATATAAGTGCATACTAGACATAGATGACCCAACATTATATAGAAACTTATACATGAGATATACAGGCCTATAAGACCGATATGATCATTTGTACACTCAAAACATAGACCGACAAGGCCATACAAGTATCCATATACATGAAATCTATCTACAAGCCTGTAAGAGTACATAAATGTCATATAGATCGGGACAGAGCCCCGCCATACCAGTCAATACATGTCCCAATCATACTGACCAAATAGGAAACTCCAGAGCAAGTGGAGTGGAGGAATACCTTCCACTGAGCTGATAGCCTACTAGGAGGACTGTCAAGATGTCTATAGGGACCTGCGGGCCTGAAATGCAGCATCCCCAGGAAAAAGGGACGTCAATACGAATAAAGTACTGAGTATGTAAGGTAGGAAAGCATAAATAAGAACAGTAATGGAAAGTGAGATAGAGGAGATACAACCTGTAGCATCTGAGCGCCTCTGAGGGCTACCGACATGAAATGCATGATACATATATATACATAAAATTTTAAAAACATACGCCTTTGTGGGAATCATCATCATTATATTGTACCCGGCCTCGAAAAGGACTCGGTAAAAATGTACCCAGCCATCATAAGGCTCGGTAGAATCATACCCGGCCACGTGGAACTTGCTAAACCTAACTTACCAGTGGTTGCACAATAGATGCCGTACCCGGACGACTATAGCGCGGCTCGGTATAGTAAAATAGATACTATATATAATGCGTGATAGACTCATGGAATCATGTTCTAAACCTTTCTGAGTGACTTAAGGTTGTTGCTTCTTTGATTAACATTATGGACATCCATACCCTCAATATGAACCTAAGTAGGATTCAAGGATCATACATACTTTCTTAGAATAAATTTATAAGGAAAGAAGAACATGGACAACCTTAGTTTCTAGGAGTAGATTCGTTATGAATTAGCGTATCGTTTATGTTCATTTCACTTTAGATCATGCCAAAAGAAAGAAGTCAGTGCCTTAACATACTTTAACCAATTTGAGTCCTTAAAACCTTCTAATAAGCTCTTCAAACTAGTCAACTCAATCTATCATAGCATAAGGAGATTCAAAATTAGTGTTGAGCAAAGGCTAAGTCTGTAACTTAAGCTACTAGCTCGTTTAGGTAAATTCAGGCAGTATCTCCCCTGTAACAAGGGCCTCCTCCAATACCATATACCAACAACAACAGCTAGATAAATCCAGTAACATATAAATATCAATAACAAGACACCATATAACAACAACAAGTCACAACTACTTCACGACGAGCGACAAACTCCGATTGGAATCCGTATAGCCCATATCACCCCTTATAGACTTCTCACATTAACTTAAAAGAATTATTAACATGATAATGAAGTATTTCATCAATGATTCCATCCTTATACCATATATATATAACAAAGGAAACCATCCACAACTCCAACTATCTTCGATTAGCAACTTTATTCACTAGTTCATGTCTAGTTCATCCATTTAACTTAATCAACATCAAGATAACCTTAAGAAAATGAAATAACACAATAAAAATACCTCCTACAGTAACTTCAAGTCAAAATTCAAGTTATATTTAGCTTACAACAGCCCTCAATGGCAATACAACACATTTAAGCTAATCCAAGTGGTATATTGTAGTTTATCATCCAAACAACTTAAACAACATACAAGAAGCTTAAGAAAAATTAGTAGGATGTTATAATCACCTTAGCCAGTATCACCAATTTCAAATTTCAGCCAACCACATCCTAAAACTATCCTCAATGACAACACAACCTCAAAGAGGTGTTATTCTTCAGTAGAACTAACTTTTGATGTTGATATATGGTGTAATCCATTTGCAAGACTTGAAATAACCTAGGGTTGATATGAAAACCATGGGAGAGTATTTTACAGAACATAAACCACGTAAAACAACCTCCCACACGAGTTGGAACCACCCAAAAATCAGCAACAAGAAGAAAAACAAGAAATTTACTAGCGCGACGGGATTCCCGACACTTGATTTGTGTTGTTTGCCCTTTGCCTGGGTCTTGATCATGAGAGAACCTTGGGAGAGTTTTTTTTTGTCTAGGGTCTGAAGATACTGAAAGTGAACAAGTTAAAACGGGGTTGAGGGGACTTATACATATCAACATATCTAAACCGCCTATGTGGGTTCCATAGAGAGCTCCTTGGTGCAGTCTCGCTAAAACGCTAATATCTCTTGACTCCGGCGTCATACATAAGAACGGTTTAATGTATTGAAACTAGACTCATAGATCTTTAATTTTGCAGGTATATCATCCAATGATTACAAGTATATTTGTCACGCCCCAACCTCGGGGGGCGCGACCGGCGCTCAACCGAGTGAACCCGGTCGAGCAAGCCTATTAGATTCTTCCTACCCATCTCATTCATGATTTAAAAAAAGGGCACGTTACCATTAGTTAAACAGGGAAATGAACGATGAACATCTACATATACATATAAAAGTTGCTAGTTCATTTTCATTATATCCATTATGCCATAGTTAAACCTCCAAAAGTGCATACAATTTACAATTTGGTGGGAAAGGAGTTTCAAAATACAATATGATTTCGTGACCAATGCAATACCCATACATAACCCACATAACGTCTACGGAGCCTCTAAAGATACAAAAGATAGATATGACCATGCCGGTGATAAGGCCCCGGCTATACCTCAAAACGTGGTAAATTATGTCAAAAGAAGAACAATATGACCCCTAGAAGAAATGAGGGCTCACCAAGACTGTTGCAAGGAGGATGCACCACTATTTGCGGTCAGCACTGTCTGCTAAGAAACCACCTACATCCATTCAAAGATGTAGCTCCCCTGGTAAAAAGGACGTTAGCATTGTCGCATAGTACTAGTATGTATAACCAAAACACTATCTCCTTAGAAAGATCAATAATGAAAGAGGAAGAAATCAATCAATCAATGAGAAGTATAGTCAATACCGCGACATCAAATAAGGAATCACATAGGCTTTCAAGTGAGACTACTATAATTTCAATTTGGGCCATTACTAGCATTAACACCTCGTCATCCACAATGCCACCGTGCTCTTATACGGAGTCCGATCACGATCCGGTCGGCTAGGTTATCTCCCTTGGAGAGATTTTTCCACAATGTCAGTTCCTGTTTCAATTTACGGTACAATTCACAACACAATACCACCATGTGTGCGGCATGAGGTCCGATCACGGCCCGATCGGCTAAGCTGCCCTACTTAAGAGAATTTTTCCTTTCTCATCAATCATCTCATTCCTCATTTTAAACACACATATTTCAAGTCTTTAAATGCTAGTGGCCACAATTGTTAATTCATGCCTGGCAGTTGGCCGCATTTCATAATTCAAGTGTTTTCCACATGTGTCACATTGTTAACATTTTCATCAACAAGCCTTTCAATTCAAGATATCAAATACACATGCGAGAAAACATGAATCGTGAACATATATAGGTTGTCACATGCTTTGGCAATTTAACACATATCCATAACTTCAATATATCACCAAGTAACAACATTGATCATCAAGGAGCATTTGAATACATATTACACATAAAGTTTTTACAACGCAAGCACATTTGAAATGGAATCTCCTAAATCAATCAATATTAAATCTTACACCAGTTGTAGGGGCGCCATGGGAGTTCGATTTCTAAGAAGAGGGGGTTTTATCCATACATAACTCAATTGAGATTTCCTTAGTCCCTACAATGTTACGGAATGTTTGCAACTTCAATATATTTTAGCAATGCAGCACAATTGAACCCATAATTAGGGAAAATGATCATAATCCTAGCTCACTTGAGAATTGTATCAAACATCATGTGTTCATTAAGGTTTTATGGTCTTTTTATGGAATATTACCCCAACCCATACCCTATTCCTCTCTATCCTTGATTTACAATTCCCCCACATCTCCTAAGGACACATGCATGCAATAGAATCACCCTCATCCCCATGAATTATCTCACTAACATCCCATTATAGCTATGTTTGGAATTAAGAGCCGGGGTAATGAAGTCCTACCTTTTAGGATGAAGAATTTGATGCCTTACTTGAATATCCTCAAAGATTTAAGTGATAATTGAAGAAAGTTTGATGAAGATTAGGCCCTCCCTCTAGAAAAGATCAGAAGTGAGCTCAAATTGGTCTAAAATGGGTGTTTTGTCGGAATAGGGTTGGATTTAAAATAAGAAAAATGGGTTCCCCGACACAGGTATGCGGTCGCATATGCGACCACATAATGAATATGCGGTCCACAAAGTGACTGCAGAAACAACCCTCAGGGGCTTGAATTTTTTGATCGTGTATGCGACCAGTATGCAGTCCGCATACTTGTTCTGCGGTCGCATAATGCACCGCATAACTCCCTTCGCAAAACCCCAAAAGAAATTATGCGGCCAATGTGCGGTCCACACAGAGATTATGCGGACGCATAATCGACCGCAAAGCTGACCTCAAATTGGCCAAATTTTCTGCCTCACTCTGCGGCCATTATGCGGTCCGCAGAGTGATTATGCAGCCGCATAATGGGGCGTAGAAATGCACACATTTTTAAAACATTTTCCTTAAACCTAGAAGCGTACTATTCTATCAAAAAAGTCCCTCACCGCAAAGAATTTCTAATGCTACAACACATTAATCTAACCTCGGTACCACGAAGTCTTGGTTTCTAGCAAAATTTTTACGGGGCCTTACATCTTCCCCCACTTAAGATCATTCGTCCTCGAATGAGGATCAATGTTCACTTAATACAACTTTAGTTATACTACATACCAGCATCCCCAAAATTTGACTAACTCCTAAATTTTCTAAAATTTTCTCCAGAGTTTCCTTTGTATCTAGGCCTATGTACATGTCAGGCAGCCCTCGCAATACATCTGAACAACAAATATATGATCAAACAACACAACAGAATGCAACACAACACCAACCGAGGCCTCATAAGGGACATATAGCTAAGAAGGGATATCTTTTCATTAGTTGAACAAGTGGTACAAAATTTATGGGAAACAACTTCATAGAACTATTACATGGCTATTCAAACAAATACGGGTACTTCTTTTTCATTTCATCCTCGGCCTCCCAAGTAGCCTCCTCAACTTGCTGGTTTCGCCACAATACTTTCACGGAGGCGATCTCTTTGTTTCTCAACTTCAAGACTTGCCTATCAAGAATGGCAACGGGAAAATCTTCATATGACAATTCCTCATTAAACTCAATGGTCTCTATTGACACAATAGCTGAGAGATCTCCCACTACTTTCTTCAACATAGACACATAGAATACCGGGTGCACCAACGACATCTCAGGTGGTAGCTCAAGATTGTACACTAACTGACCAATCCTTTGAATGATTCTATACGAACCGACATACCTCAGACTCAATTTACCTTTCTTTCCAAATCGCATAATACCCTTCATAGGGGACACCTTCAAGAATACCCAATCCTCTTCCTTGAACTACAAATCTCTACGACGAACGTCCGCATAAGATTTTGGCGACTTTGAGCAGTTTTCAACCGCTACTTAATGATTTTAACCTTTTCCATAGCCTGATGCACACGGTATGTCCCTATCAGTTCAGCTTCTCCGATCTCGAAACACCCAATGGGAGATCTATATCTACTACCTTACAATGCCTCAAATGGTTCCATCTAAGTACTAGCATGGAAGATTTTATTATAAGCAAACCCGATAGGTGGAAAATGATCATCCCAGTTACCTTTGAAATCAAGAACACAAGCACGCAACATGTCCTCAAGTGTCTGAATAGTCCGCTCTGCTTGCCCGTCATTTTGTGGATGAAATGCTATGCTGAGGTTTACCTGCGTACCCAAACCTTGCAGAAATTTCTTCCAAAAGTTGGCCGTGAACTGAGCCCCACGATCTGAAATGATTGAGACTGGAGTGCCATGTAACCTGACTATTTCCTTGATATACAACAGAGAATATTGTTCCACTGTGTCGCTAGATTTAACTGGCAAGAAGTGCGCTGATTTCGTGAGTCAGTCCATGATTACCCAAATTGAGTCAAACTTGCACGGAGTGCGCGGTATGCCCACCACAAAATCCATATTGATCATCTCCCATTTCCACATTGGAATTTCTATGCTTTGTGCCAACCCACCCGGACGTTGATGCTCGGCCTTCACCTGTTAACAATTTGGACACCTTGCCACAAAGTCCGCCACGCTCCTCTTCATGTCATTCCACCAATAGACTTCTTTGAGACCATGATACATTTTTGTAAAACCTGGGTTGTACGGACTATCTAGAAGTATGAGCTTCTGCCATGATTCTTTCCCGAAGACTGTCGATATCTGGAACACATAGTCGCCCTTGGTATCGCAATGTACCATAATCCATATCAAGAGAAAAAATTGAGGTCTTGTGTTTATGGATTCCCTCCTTCAGCTATACCAATATTATATTGCTTTTCTTTGACTTCCTCCACAAATGATGATTCCGCCCTATTCTGCACAATTACTCCTCCCTCATTAGAGTTCGCAAGACGAACCCCCAAACTAGCCAACTGGTGAATCTCCCGGGATAATGGCCTTTGACAATCCTCCAAGTAAGCCAAACTACCCATGGATTTCCGATTGAGAGCATCCGCCACCACATTAGCTTTCCCCGGATGATATAAAATATCGATGTCGTAGTCTTTGAGCAACTCAAGATACCTTCTCTGCCTCAGGTTCAACTCCTTTTGTTTGAAGATATATTTAAGGCTCTTATGGTCCATAAATACATCCACGTGGACCCAATACAAATAATCCCGGCAAATTTTTAATCAAAAAATCACCTCCACAAGCTCTAAGTCATGTGTTGGGTAATTCTTTTTTATGATTCTTGAGTTGACTTTAAGCATAAGCTATAACTTTTCCATGTTGCATTAACACACACCCAAGCCCGATCCTTGAAACATTGCAATATACCACAAACCCCTCTGTACCATCTGGCAAGGTCAATACTGGTGCCGTAGTCAACCTTGATTTCAATTCCTGGAAGATCCTTTCACAAGCATGGGACCACTGGAACTTAACTGCTTTCTACGTCAATTTAGTCAATGGAGAGGCAAGAGTGGAGAACCCCTCCACGAACCTCCTATAATACCCGTCCAAACCCAAGAAACTGCGAATCTCTATTGGAGTGGTAGGTCTAGGCCAATCCTTTACCGCTGAAATCTTTTGAGGATCGACCCTAATCCCTTCTGTGGAGACAACATGACCTAGGAATGTAACATATTCAATCCAAAATTCATATTTTGTAAACTTTGCATACAACTGGTTCTGATGAAAAGTCTGCAGAACTTCCCTGAGGTGGTCAGTGTGATCCTCCCAATTCCAAGAATACATAAGAATGTCGTCAATGAACACTATCACAAAGGAGTCAAGAAAAGGCTTGAAGGCTTGATTCATAAGATCCATGAAAGCTGCTGGGGCATTTGTCAGCCCGAAAGACATTACTAGAAATTCAAAGAGCCCATACCGAGTTCTGAAAGTTGTTTTCGGAATATCCTTCTCCCTTATCTTCAATTGATGATACCCGGACCGCAAATCAATTTTGGAAAAGAACTTAGCACCTTGCAATTGATCAAACAAATCATCTATCCTTGGCAATGGGTATTTATTTTTGATTGTGACTTTTTTCAGTTGCCGGTAGTCAATACACATTCGTAGCGATCCATATTTATTCCTAACAAAAAGAACTGGTGCGCCCCAAGGCGACACACTCGGTCTAATGAAACCTTTCTCTAACAAATCCTTCAGTTGTTCCTTTAGCTCTTTTAATTCTGGCTGTGCTATTCTATAAGGTGGAATGGATACAGGCTGCGTGTCTGGCATCACATCAATCCCAAAATCAATCTCTCTGTGTGGTGGAATCCCAGGAAGCTCATCTGGAAAGGCATCGGAGAATTCATTTACAATTGGCACAGACTCAAGGGTAGGTGCCTTAGCATCGGTGTCTATAACCTGGACCAAATGATAAATACACCCCTTTTTGACATCTTCGTGGCCTTAAGACAAGAAATAAACCTACATCTTGGCACTACATTATCTCCCTCCTATTCAACCACCGGCTCATTAGGAAATTCGAGCCTCATAGTTCTGGTTCGGCAATCGAGTTTGGCAAAACATGAATAAAGCCAATCCGTCCCTATTATTACATCAAAATCAACCATCCCCAATTCAATGAGGTCGGCCATGGTATCCCGACCATGCACAATAACAACACAATCTTTATAAACTCGCACACCTGTAAGAGACTCGCCAACCGGAGTAGATACAGAGAATGACTCATGAAGCTGTTCCGATTCTATCACAAAGCTCATAGCAACATAAGGAGTGACATATGTTAAAAAAGATCCGAGATTAATAAGGCATACACATCATGAGATTGGACAGTCAATATACCTATGAAGACATCTTGAGAAGCCTCTACACTCTGACGACCACTCATAGCATAGAACCGACTAGGTCATCCCGAACTCTGCGCACCACCCCTAGCTGCACCACATCCTGTGGGTGCTGGAGTACTTCAAGCCGGAGAGGGTGCTGAGGATGTGGCAGTTGCTAAACTAGATGACAGAGATGTGCCCCTACCCGCACCCTGGCGAGATACACGACAATTTCTCTGAATATGGGCTCTCATCCCACACCCATAGCATATGGGTAAGTCCATGTAGCAAATCCCCAAGTGCATCTTCCCGCACCTGGGGCATGGGGGCCTATGTTGCTGCTGGGATCTCCCTCCTGACCGACCCTGCTGGTGGGTCCCCTACTGCCCTGATCGGGCCTGAAACAACTCCAATGCTACTGCTGATTGGGCCTTGATGGCAGTGTACTGGCTGAGGGCTGTCTAACAGACTGGGACGACCCTGATGACCCTCCCCTGAAAGCCTATTTCCTATCACTGAATGACTCCCCAAAGTTGCCCGTTGATCGGGCCTTGCTGCTACCCTCTCGCTCCATCCTGTTTTTCACTTTACGGTTCTCCGTGGCCTGAGCAAATGCAACCATCTTCCCATAATTCACATCCGAATTCAAGGCAGCTGTAAGTCCCTAAAAAAACCGGTGAACCATGGCCTCCATAGTGGGTAGCATATGAATAACATACTTGGACAGGAGGGAAAACTCCATATGGTATTCCCATACACTCTTGCTACCTTGCTTCAGATTCTCAAACTCCTCTGTACGGGTTGCACTTGTCTAGGCAGGTATGAAATGATCCACAAAGGCATCCGGTGTAAAGACCGGTAAAATTTCATGGCTAAAAATAATGCCCAAACAGGTCCACGTGTTGTTATGACTTTAGAAATTCTTAAAACAGACCATGGTGAAGTAAAAAGTACCCCGGGACTTACAGGATAAAATTTTCCAGATTTGTGCAGGACTGCGGTCCACTATACGATCGCAGATAAGGTAGGCGGACCGCATAGTGGTCGCATACTTGGACAGTTTGCTGTCCATTTTGTGGACAAATATGCAGCCTAGAATGCGATCGCATTTCTCGAATGTGGGCCGCATAGTTGTCGCATTCTTGCAACTTGATTTTTGCGGAGGGAGTTATGCGACGCACTATGCGATCGCATAACAGGTATGCGGACCGCATAATGGTCACATACCTGGGCAGTCTGCTTTTCTTTTTTGGCCCATTTGAGGGCCATTTATGCGACAGGAATGCAGACCACTTAGCAGGAATGCGATCGCATTCCTGACTGCATTTTTGCTTCGGGACTGTTAAAATTCTAATTTTATACCCGACCCCCAGTTTATTAAAACACTTACCCTTTTTCATTTTAAAGATTTTCTGAACAAAATAGAGAGCGGGAAGAGAGTGTTCTAGAGAGAGAAAGTCCCAACTTCATCAAAGTGATCCTCCTTCATCACTCAAGCTTGGAACTAATCAAGTAGGACACCATTTTCTTCCCCATAAGAGGTAAGCTTCTACCCCATCAACCTTAATTTCCAGATTTTTGTTAAAATGAAACATGGTTAGGTGAATTCATGAAGATGTGGGTGGGGATTTTGCAGGCATGTAACCAACTAGTCATAATCTAGTAAAGGGAAACGGGTTTGGGTAATTATTCACAAAAAGGCGGTTAGTAATCTAAGGGGGGTCACATAGCGTTCGGTAAAATCCCTAAATGAGTTCGAGTTATGTTTATGGTTCCTAATTCTAAGTGAAATATGTTACATTGTGGAATAGATTGACGGTGCTAGATGGTCCGGTGATTTGTGGTAAAAAAAATTAAAGGGGAAATTCCAACTTGAGGTATGTATGGCTAACTTTAATCTTTGTAGAGTCACCTTGTTGGTGTCCGAGCATTTGGTATTTGTTTCTTGCTTGAGCATATTTGAATTGATTGCTCTAATGTGTTGAGATGTAAGATTCCATTCTCTGATTGTCCTAGTTGATTTCTGTACCGCCATGCTATGTGAGATTGTAAGAAATTTATTCTTTGTTGCATATTCTATCATGTGCAAAGCTCGTTAAATGTTGAATACATCGGTATGAGAGGATGTGCTGCAAAACGAAAGAAATGATAATGAATCAAATTGTTGAATGCATCTAAGTGCTAAATGCTATGTAGCAAGTAATGGAAAGGAAATGCGGATTTATCTAATTGAACTATATGTTGACGGTATGCCGTATATGACTCACCGTTTGGTAAAGATTACTATGGCCTTGATTTCAAATGGTTATTTACGGATGCATATTCTTGATGATGAAAATCCTTGTGATTGAATTGATTGGTTTATGTTGCTATCAAATGTAATTGTAAGGTGGAATCGGGTTACACGCCGCAACAGGATTGTAAGGTAGGATCGGGTTACACGCCGTAACAGAATTGTAAGGTGGGATCAGGTTGCACGCCGCAATAGAATTGTACGGTGGGATCGGGTTGCACGCCACAACAGAAGTAATAAGGGTGTAATGTGATTGTGAGATGGGATCTGGTTGCACGCTGCAACAGAAGAAATAAGGGTGAAATATGATTGTAAGGTGGGATCCGGTTGCGCGCCGCAACAAGGGAATAATTGGAATAAGAAACTATGGAAACCTCATTTATGATTCTCTGTATCTCTGTGCAATATTTGTTTGGGTTTCTTTAACTGCCTCATATATGTGTATTGCTTGATTTTACAATAGAGTAAAGTTTGTTTATACATACTAGTACTATTCAATGGTACTAACGTCCCTTTTGCAAGGGGCGCTACATCTTTTATATGGATGTAGGTGGTTCTATAGCAGGTAGCTCTATCCGCCGTTAGTGGTGCCTCCTCTTCATCTCTCTAGCAGTTATGGTGAGCCCCATTTCCTCTCGGGGCCGTGTGTAGTCTATATCATCTCTTTCGTAGAGTTTATGTCTTTTAAGGTATAGCTGGGGCCTTCTTGCCGGCAAGTACTGTGTAAACCATTAGCACTCTTAGAGGCTCCGTAGACATGATGTGAGTTGTACATATATATATTTTGGGTAGTAGTTTTAATTATTCGGAATCGTGGTCCCGTGATGGAAATGTTGTGTTTAGTTTTTATAATTTTGGGATCATCACAGGATTGAATCTTTAAAAGAGGAAAATGGATATTTGGTTGTTAATTCATTATAAATTTGGTTATTGTGCACGGGGTAACGCGTTGGGTAGGAAAGGCAATCCAGGTCCGCTTGACCGGAATCATTCGGTTAGGTGCCGGTCTCATCCCTCGATTTTGAGGCGTGACAAACTTGGAATCAGAGCCTAATGTTTTAAAAGTATCCTAGGATGTCTCGGAGCCGTGTCTAGTAGAGCCCTTCTTATCGGTGTGTTGTCGACCACATCTATAATTAGGGTGCTGCATGGACATTTAGGAAATTACCCTTTTATTGCTATTCTATATCGTGCGATATGGTGAAAGATGAGGTTGTCTATCTCTAACTCGTGCATTGTTCCAATTTTCAGTAAATGGCACCCAAGAAGAGATCCCGACTCGGCCTAGAGGCCAATGCCACCCCAGGAGTGGCCGTGAATTCTTTATCTGATGGTGCGGGTGAGAATGATTCTGCGACCCTGAATCTGCCTGACTCTTCCATCCCAGGCCAGGATATTCCTATTCTTGCTCTAGCGGAGGGTGCTACAGTCCCTCCCGCTGATGTTCCTGATCCTTCCTCAGTAACAACTTCCGGTCCCGGTATTTCTGATGGGGACCTCAGGGGAGCTATTCAGATGTTGACTCAGCTAGTGGCCTCCCAGGCCCAAAGATCACATGCTGCCCCAGCATCCTCTAGCGAGCAAGGGGATTCTTCAGGTTCCAGGGTCAACCATTTTCTGCAGTTAGCCCCTCCAGAGGCTGATTCTCAGGAGTTCATTGATGAGATGTGCAAGAACCTCCGAGTTATGAGGCTACTGAGACAGAAGGCGTTGAGTTGGCTTCCTATAATCTGAAGTGAGCGGCATATTCGTGTTTTGAAATGTGGGAGATTTCCCGTGGAGAGGGGAGCCCTCCGGCGAGGTCGGAGGACTTTGTGGATGCCTTTATGGATCATTTCTTGCATACCGAGATTATGGCAGCCCGTGCAACAGATTTTAAGGCCCTCAAGCATGTCAACATGAGTGTGTGGGAGTACCATATGGAGTTCGTGCGCTTGTCCAAATATGTTGTAATCACATGGTATTTACTATGGAGGCTAGGGTTCGTCGATTTGTTCAGGGCATTGGTCCCTTGGTTATTAATGAAGCTGCTACAGCTGCTCTGCATTCAGATATGAACTACTGGAAGATTGTGGGATTTGCCCAGGCTACAGAGGCTCGGAAATTAAAGATAAGAATGGAGAGGGAGAGTAGTACTAGGGCCCGATCAGTGGGCAACCTTGGGAGTTCAGTTGGAGGAGGGAGATCAGCCCTTGGGAGAGGGTCATCAGGGACATCTCAATTCTATGTTTAGTCCTCAGCCAGTGCGCTGCCATCAGGGCACATTTATCAGCAGGAAGGTCGTGTTGGACTACATTCAGACAGTAGGAAGTTCCATCAGTCGGGTCATTCAGGTGAGAGGTTCCACTAGCAGCGGAGGGCCCCATGCCCTAAGTGTGGGAGGTTTCATTCAGAGCCCTGTTACTTGGACATACCAGTATGCTATGTTGAGTGAGAGGCCACGTTCAGCGAGACTGTCGTGCACGCCCGTCTGGGCACGGGTAGGGGCACTGCCCAGCCATCCAGTTCTTCAGCCGCTACATCTTCAGCATGCCCTCCAGCTCGAGGGGGACCCAGCCGGTTCTATGCTTTGAGTGGTCGCCAGAGTGCAGAGGCTTCTCTAGATGTTTTCACAGGTATTCTGACTGTTCAGTCACATGATGTTTATGCTCTTATTGATCCCGGGTCTTCTTTGTCATATGATACTCCATTTATTGCTTTAAGTTTTAGGATAGAACCCCAACAACTTCACGAGCCGTTCTTTGTGTCGACTACGGTTGGTGATTCTATTACGGCCGTGTGAGTCTATAGGAATTGTGTTATCGCGGTGCATGGTCGGGATACCACGACCGACCTTATTGAGTTAGAAATGGTAGATTTTGATGTGATTATGGGGATGGATTGGCTCTATTCGTGATTTTCTAAACTCGACTGCCGAACCATAATTATGAGGCTCGAGTTTCCTAATGAATCAGTTATCGAGTCGGAGGGGAATAATGTTGTGCCAAGAGGTAGATTTATTTCCTACCTTAAAGCCTCAAAGATGATCAGAAAAGGGTGCATCTACCATTTGGTCCGGGTCGCGGACACCACTTCAGAGGTGCCTGCTCCCAAATTTGTGTATGTTGTGAATGAATTTCTTGAAGTATTTTCGGACGAGCATCCTGGGATTCCACCAGATAGAGAGATCGATTTCAGGATTGATGTATTTCCAGATACGCAGCCAATATCCATTCCACCTTACTGAATGGCGCCATCAGACCTAAGAGAATTAAAAGAGCAATTGGAATATCTATTAGAAAAGGGTTTCATACGGCCAAGTGTCGCCTTGGGGCGCACCGATTCTTTTTGTCAGAAAGAAAGACGGATCGCTTCGGATGTGTATTGATTATCGGTAACTCAACAAGGTCACCATCAAAAACAAATACCCATTGCCTCAGATAGATGATTTGTTCGACCAGTTGCAAGGTAATAGGTTCTTCTCAAAGATTGATTTGCGGTCCGGGTATCACCAATTGAAGATCAGGGAGCAGGATATTCCTAAGACTGCCTTCAGGACTCGATATAGGCACTTCGAATTTTTGGTAATGTCTTTTGGGCTAACCAATGCCCCAACATCTTTTATGGATATTATGAATCAGGTTTTAAAACTGTTTCTTGACTCTTTTGTGATTGTTTTCATTGACGATATCCTTGTTTATTCGCGAAGTCATGAAGATCATGCTACTCACCTCAGCGCAGTTCTAAAGACTCTTCATCAGCACCAGTTGTATGCAAAGTTTTCAAAATGTGAATTTTGGCTAGAATCAGTCACCTTTTTGGGCCATGTTGTTTTCAGGGAAGGGATTCGGGTTGATCCCCAAAAGATTGCAGCGGTAAAGGATTGGCCTAGGCCAACGACCCCAACAGAGATTCACAGTTTCTTGGGTCTAGCTGGGTATTATCGAAGATTTGTGGAGGGATTCTCTACCCTGGCCTCCCCATTGACTAAGCTGACGCAGAAAGCGGTTAAGTTTAAGTGGTCTGGTGCTTGCAAAAAGAGTTTTCAAGAATTGAAGTCAAGATTGACTTCGGCGCCAGTGTTGACCTTGTCAGAAGGTTCAGAAGGGTTTGTGGTGTATTGTAATGCTTCAAGGGTTGGTTTGGGATGTGTGTTGATGCAATGTGGTAAGGTAATAGCGTATGCTTCAAGACAACTCAAGAATCATGAGAAGAATTATCCGACGCATGATTTGGAGCTCACGGCGGTTGTGTTTGGATTGAAGAACTGGCGGCATTATCTTTATGGGGTCCATGTGGACGTGTTCATAGACCACAAGAGTCTTTAGTATTTATTCAAACAAAAGGAGCTGAACTTAAGGCAGCGGAGGTGGTTAAAATTGCTCAAGGATTATGATATGAATATTTTGTACCATCCAGGAAAGGCGAATGTGGTAGCTGACGCTCTTAGTCGGAAATCCATGGGTAGCTTGGGTCATTTGGAAGTAGGTTAGAGACTTTTGGCTCAGGAGGTTTATCAATTGGCCAGTCTGGGGGTATGTCTTTCGGCCTCAGATGAAGGGAATGTCGTGGTGCATAACTGAGCAGAGTCTTTTCTTGTAACGGAAGTCAAGGAAAAAAAATTCAGGGATCCAGCTTTCGCACAGTTGAGGGACGTAATTCTGAATCATAAGACTACAATATTTTCACTTGGCAATGATGAAGGTGTTTTGGCGATGCCAAGGGAGACTATGTGTTTTGGACGTGGGTGATCTTCGAGAAAGGGTAATGGCAAAGGCTCACAGTTCCAGGTATTCAGTATACCCAAGTTCTACGAAATTGTATCATGATCTCTAAGAGATTTATTGGTGGAATGTTATGAAGAGGGGTGTGACAGACATTTTGGCTAGGTGTCCGAATTGTCAGCAAGTGAAGGCCGAGCATCAGAGGCCCGACTCACAAAATCAGCTCACTTCTTGCCAGTCAAGTCCCCCGATACTAAGAACAGTACGAGGGGCCCAGTTCACAGCTAACGTTTGGAAGAAATTTCAGCAAGGTTTGGGTATGCAGGTAAATCTCAGCACAACATTCCATCCACAGACTGATGGGCAGGCATAGCGGACCATTTAGACGCTTGAAGATATGTTATGGGCTTGTGTATTAGATTTCAAGGGTAGCTGGGATGATCACTTGCCGCTTATAGAATTTTCTTATAATAATAGTTTCCATGCTAGTATTCAGATGGCCCCATTTGAGGCATTGTACGAAAGGAGGTGTAGGTATCCGATTGGATGGTTTGAGGTTGGCGAGGCGGGACTGCTAGGCCGTACCTTGTGCACCAAGCTATGGAAAAAGTTAAATTCATTCAGGAAAGGATGAAGACTGCTCAGAGTTGTCAGAAATCCTATGCGGACGTTCGTCGAAGAGATTTGGAGTTTCAAGTAGATGATTGGGTATTCTTGAAGGTGTCTCCCATGAAAGAAGTAATGCAATTTGGGAACAAAGGGAAATTGAGTCCTAGGTATGTCGGGCCGTATCTGATCTCCCAAAGGATAGGACAGGTGGATTATAGGCTGTAATTGCCCCCTGAGATGTCATTAGTGCACCCGGTGTTTCATGTGTCCATGTTGAAGAAGGTGATTGGGGATCCATCTGCCATTGTGCCGGTTGAGACGGTTGAAATTAATGAAGGATTTTCATATGAAGAGGTTCCAGTTGCTATTCTTGATAGGCAAGTCCGTAGATTGGGGAACAAAGATATTGCTTCTATTAAAGTGTTATGGCGAAGTCGACAAGTCGAAGAAGCCACGTGGGAAGAAAAAGATGAAATGAAAGAGAAATATCCCCATTTGTTTGAATAAGTCTGGTAGCGGATTTTTTTTTTATTTTTTTTATTTTTTTATTTTTAGTAATCCACTAGGCTGAGCGCCTAGGGCTATTTTTTATTTAAATAACTAAAATAACAGAGTATCATGATGTCTTACTATGAGTAAGACAATAATGTATGTGTTCTACATCCATCATTGGTGTAATACTACTATGTGAAATAAAGTCTAATGTAAACTAGCCACATAGTCCTTTTGTACTCGTTTCCTGATTGTTCCCTCGNTTTTTTTTTTTTTAGTAATCCACTAGGCTGAGCGCCTAGGGCTATTTTTTATTTAAATAACTAAAATAACAGAGTATCATGATGTCTTACTATGAGTAAGACAATAATGTATGTGTTCTACATCCATCATTGGTGTAATACTACTATGTGAAATAAAGTCTAATGTAAACTAGCCACATAGTCCTTTTGTACTCGTTTCCTGATTGTTCCCTCGTGCAAATTGCGTATCTCTTTGTATTTGCATATGTATCAGATCTGCCTTCCAGTTTCCCTGACCATCCATCTACTGTCCAGCACCAAAAATGGCTTAGTTTGCCTTTTGTTGATCCTGATTTAGCATGAATCAATGGGTGACTCCCTGACTTTTCTACTCTGATTTGTTCCTTGTACTTCAGACACTCTTGTTGAGATGAGTTGTTTGAAGTATTATATAATATACACTCCCCAGTTGTCATTCGCAATTGCTGCCTTAACTGCCTAAACTTGGCAATTATACCGACTGTTCTTGTGTCATATCTGCTATGTCTTCCCCAGCTTTCCCTATAGCGGATTGAGTACATCACCACTTGGATGAGACAAAGGAATTACTATTTCTGATGGAAATTGGGCAACAGATTGCCCCTCATTACATTGCCTGGTTCCCTGTATCCATATGTGTCCATGTAATCGATGTTCTTGTTCTTATACCTGTTCATCTTTGTTGCCTGTATTTCCACCTTGATGCATGGCCTTGTTTGAGAGTTTTTGTACTTCAGATGTGTTCCTTCCATTGAATTTTCTTTACTTTAACTCCCTCTCATTTGGAATGAGTGCAAAGCACCGATACCACCAAAAGAAAGTTTATTAAAGTCAAATGCAGAGCTGCTTGAGTTGTGCCTTATCATTGTTCGTCCAGTTTGTTGTGCCTAATGCGATCTTGTTTTCTTTATTGATCTTTGCATGCTTCTTACTTCTCTGATTTGCATCCTNTCCACATGAAGAAAGCTATTTTGAATGGTAACCCTTTTACCCATATTTTCTTGTATGCATTGGCCGGTTCACTTCTTCTCCTCAACAAGTCCCATGCAGACTTAACACTAAATTCCCCTCTAGGTTCCAACATCCATTGAGGTTTTTCTAGCATATGATGGATCACTGGGGGTTTAATGCTCTCCAGAATATGTTCAGCAATGTCTTCAGGTATGATCTCCCTAATTCTCTCTTCATCCCATTGATTACCCTCTACCACATCATATAAGTTTTGAACAGATTCATCACATTCAAAATCCTGTGGTGTAACAAAGTATAGAGCACCTAGTCCAGTCCAGTTGTCAAACCAGAATAGAGATGACCCCATCTTAGGTTGCCACAGTATTTGATGTTCCATTTGATCTCTACATTCTAACATTTTCCTCCAAACATGAGAACCTTTTTTCCAAGGAACAATTATGGGATTCAACTTCTTACAGTATTTTTGACTTATGAATGAGCTCCATAGTGAAGGTTTTGTTCTAAAATGCCACCACAATTTACAAAATAAAGCCTTTGACACATCATGTAGTGACCTGAACCCCACCCCTCCTTCTTCACATGGCAGACACATCGAATTCCAAGAGGCCCAGTGTCTCTTTGCAACACCTACTGAATTACTCCAGAAGAATTGGGCGAATATTTTATGTAACTTACTGATCACATTAGCTTGGGGGTTTACTGCAGATAAGAGATGAATGGGCATACATTGTAATACATGATTGATCAATACTGCCCTTCCCCCGATAGACAACAATTTACCTTTCCAATC
>ML377654.1:0-28639 GCA_005239525.1 Nicotiana knightiana | reverse complement strand
CGCGAAAGGTTTCTGTGGGTTTCTTCTTCAAATTTTGAATGTAGAACACATCTAGTGCGTTCTCTGTGTTGAATCTAAACTTGTCCATAAAATCAGACGCCATGCTTACCCAGTTTGACAATTTCTTGGGGTCTTGGCTGATGTACCAAGACAATGCGTCTCCCTTCAAACTCCTCATGAACAGCTTAATGCGGATTCTTTCATCCTTCCCAACGCCAACCAATTTGTCGTAATAGGTCCTTAGATGGACTCTCGGATCACCAGTACCGTCAAACATTTCGAACTTTGGAGGTTTGTACCCCTATGGCAGTTCGACATCAGGTTGGATACAATGGTCTTCATAATTCAATCGTTCAATTCCCTCGGTTCCTTCAACACCCTGGACTCGGCTGGTCAATTTCATAAGCTCCTCGTCAAGGTTCTTGATAAGTAAGTCCTTTCCGTCAAACTCGGATGCCTGTGAGATAGGCGGAGTGGAGTGGGTCAGGGTTTCCACATAGATGGGATTGTTATAGGTGTGTAAATGGTCTTTTGTGGGGTTTTCAGGTTCTGGGATGAGTAGTGGAGTGTTATTTAAGGTGTGGCAAGAATTGCACTGCGTCGGGAGAGTTTTGTTCTTTGGGGGAGTGATGTGATGGTGAGGTTCGGGAAGATTTTTCTCTCTTGGGATATTTTGTGGAGGTGCGGGGTTTTGAGCATTTGGAAGGTTGACGTCGGGGACGTTGAAGGAAAATGACAAGTTGGCCAGATTGTGGACTTGATCGAGTTCTTCCTGAAACTTCAGCAATTTTTGTTCAAGTGGTGACATGTTTTCATGCAGGACCTGAATACCTTGGCCATCAGTGGCCTCTGTCCGTTCAATCATATTCTCCTTTCTGGTGCCGCTGGACTCTTCCATCTTACTTTTGCCTTTGTCTTTGCCCTTAGGAGGACTAGGAGGAGGAGTAGGTGGAGGAGTAGGTGGAGGACCCTTGGATTTTGTGCGATAGGCTGATGATGCAACAATGCCCGAACCAACCTTTGGGGAGGGGAGTAAGAAAAAGATATAAAAACAAAAGGTAACCAAGTCAGTGAGGATTATGAAAAGAATATTGTTGTATTTAAACACATAATGTGGAAATGTAAAGCGCGTCCTAACTTGGGAACCTCATTTTGCCCGAGGTAGGCCTAACGACAAATTGATTTGGAGAACTTAAAATGCTAAATGCCTCATTTTATTGATAAGAAAAATAGACAAATCCCAAAACAATAGACGAAAAATAAAAGTCACTAGTGGCCATTGGCATTATTACATTTATATAAAAATAAAGACTCTCCTATCTATTTGGTCCCAGAAGGACCTTCCCTAGACTCGGCATTCTTGCTTTCCTTGTACAGATTTCCCAGCTCGCGAAGTCCCAGCAACATGTAGGTTCTAGCTAGGTATCCCCCTGCAGCTCCCACAGCCTTCTAACAATCTTCCACTTTTTTGATGAACTTTTCTTCCAATTCGAACATACCTCGTTCCAAGTACCCGAGCCTCTTGTTGACGTTGATAGCCATGTCCTTCCATTCCTCGATCAGTTTCTTGTTGAACTCATGTATCTTGTGGTGGTCATCCTCATATTCCCGGATCCTTTTGCGCAGTTGGTTGTATTTGACTTGTGCCTCGGCCCTTTCATCTACAACCCTGTGACTTCGTACATACTCTGGCTTGTTGTAGCCACCCAAATCCTCTTCTAACCAACCAAGATAGAATGGGGTACAACCGGCATGATATATGTCTGGCTCGATGGTGTCTTTCTCAAGTATAACCTTGCAGTGCCACAGATGCTGAGCTTGGCACTTGTGAGGACTGTCCTTACTCTGAAAGTCAGCTCGAAGATGGCTCATCTTCTCGACCCTAGGGATGACTTGCTTCCTTCCTGCTTGCCTCATAACTCGAAGAGGGACGTAAAGGTATGTCCCCCTTAGACCAATCAGTATTAGAAATGATGTGTCTCGGGATCGAATGATGAATTTATCCGTCGGAAACCATTCAAACATCCATTGAACTTGCTCTTCAGTCAAGTAATCAAAAAGCTCAACCCATCCCTCGGCATTTTAAGGCTGAGCGAACATGTCGGGGATATAATTACATTGCTTTGGGTGAGCGAAAGCGATATGGTCATACCACATTCTGTGGTGAATGTCTTGTCGATATTCGCCTCTTTGGAGATGTTCCATGAGTTAGAGTTGAAGTAATAAGTTGCAACATTCGAAATGCTTTGGTCCTTGTTGACAGTTTTCTAAGGCCCGATATATGTCTGCAACGATCATGGGCATAATGCTGAAGTCTTGCCCATTTACCCCTTGCATTATGGTCTTAGTTACCATGGCTAGCCTGGTATGGATCCTTTCCTTCTTCATCGGGAACATGATCAAACTCAAAAAGCAAACTATAAACATGAACACTCGACGATGGACGTGGCCCAGAGAGGTGATAGCAAACTCGTCATGCTAGGTACGGTATGATTAGCTATAGCCATACCTTTCGTACAAGTGGTCAAAAGGAATGTACGAATCCCCCAAACATACCAATTTTGCGTCCTTTATCAGGCCCATCATTTTGAGGAAACTTTTCCCTGTGCGGTTCTCAGGCATCAACAACCCTGGAGTTTCCCATACTAGGTTAGCTAGACCTCCTATCTCTTCTATCAAAGGCGTCATTTCGATGTTCCCGAAGCAAAACACAGACCTTTCACGATCCCAGAGCAAGGTAGCAACCTCTATTATCTTATTGTTAGACTGGATTTCTAGGAGAGATGGTAGGTTACCCAAGTGTTTCCTGACGATAGCTTTGTTGCTAGAATGCATATCGTCCCACCAACTCAATAGTCTTGGGTGGACATTGGAAACCATGCCGAATCTGGGGACTTTGTGCCTCATTTTTCTGCAAAGCAAATAATGTTAGGCCCTTACCCCACCGGACTCGACTATTTATAGTCAATAATTAGCAAGAAGTATTTAGTTCTCCTAATAAATGCACAGAACGTGAGGGCGTCCGTTCGAATTTAGGGAAAGCCGATGGAATTTTGGATAGGCCTATCTTAAAAGCTATCGTACATACGACACTTTAGCTCGACTAGGTTTGACCATGATTCATGAAACAATGTGACAGAGTAAGGTTTCTATGGGGTTTTAGACCGGTACCCTTGAGAGGACAACTCAAGGGGGAAATGCATGGAACCATCGACTGCACCACTGATCGACTAGTTTTACCGCAAATAAGCCTTTCCTAATTTAGTGGGTAATAATATAGGAAGAGTGCAACCACTCATCAAGTGTTGCTATATTATTTTGTGTGGCACGAGTGGAGTATGAATGTTGAGCATGATTATTCAATAATAAGTATTAAAACAAGTTGTCACGTATTTGCACGTTAAAGAAAGCGATAAAAACGGTAGTAATGACTTAAAGCAGTTACAAAAGGAAACAAAGAGACATGTCAGTTTCGTCTTTGAAGAAAAAGAAATACTTGAAGTAAACAATTGATTGCATGTTAAAGGGAGTAGGAAAGGGTTCAGGTAAAAAATGAAGGCACAAATTCACGAAACAATTTGAAATGGTAAAAGCCTGGATATCGCCAGCAGAGTCTCCATGTTGTCGCACCCCCTTTTTTCCCTCGCGCGATCGAGTTTATGACATTGGTTGGGAAAAATCATTAATTTTGGAAAAGAGGTTTGCATATTTTGAAGAGTTGCCACCTAACAATTTTGACGGTGTATTAGGGCACCTAAGGGGTTCAATTACAACTATGTTGCTAATCTGAGATAGGGTAAGGGCTTGAAGTTATCCTAAGGGGAAGGTGTTAGGCACCCCTCAGGATCCACAAGTGTGGTTCCCGGCCAAATGGTTTCGTGAATTTGTACAATTAGCAAATAATCATGTAAATGATCAAATAAGAGGGGATTTATGTCTTAAGCATGCAGATGTTTGAAAATAGTAAAGAAGATTAGCTTTTGAAAAGGATTATGAGCTAAGAATATAAAAAGGTGTCCTAGGTTTATAATAATATGGATCACATCAATGCAATACCCGGTAATAACTCCTCAAAGAGGGGCTACACGTGGTATTAGCGCACTGGTCATAATATCCATATTATACCCTTCCCACCCCGCAAGTTATCAAAAACGAGTGTTGGTCTCGACCTCTATTGCATACTGTTACCCGTCCCTTCCTATCAGTCCTAGAGGAAATTAGGACTCCTATCCTAAAGGGAGGTGCTAGGAAGACCCTCGGATTTTAAAGGTAAAATTTCTAGGGCGACAGATAACAGAAAAAGTAGGACTGTAGATAAAGGGAAAGCATAGAAAGCAGATAAAGGCTCAAGTATTCCTCCACACACAGAACACATAAACAGCATGTCTCATACACAACTAAGGTCCATATTAATTCAGAATCCTAAAGCATGGTATCTAGGTGATAACACAAAGACAGATTTATTGCTTAACTCAGAGACGAAGTCTTAATCAGGCTTGCCTACTGGTTTTAAGCATGCTGACAGTTAAACATGATCACAAAGACAGTTCTGATTTTATTTTTTAAGTTGATTACCTAAGACTTGCCTAGGCGTGGGATAGTGTACACTAATTATCTGATTTGTTAGAGGGGCTGTTGCAAAGTATTACCTACACATGTTGTTCTAAGTTGTTTGGAACATAGAATTGTTGCCAATTATTTTAGAGAAACTGAGTGAAGTGTTTTATACCTTTTACATGCACCAGTAGTTAGACTAGGTGTTGAAGATGTGCAAGGACTAATTACTAGTTTCTTAGCACAAGGGACTGTTTTAGATATCTATATTTAGACTAAGTGAAGTTAAATGAATTGGATCCTATAGCATGATGTCTAATGCAGCATGATGCATAAAAACTTAAACAGGATTTCTAAATGCACATAGAATCACAACATTACGCACAATTTCAGGAATAACATAGGGGATATATTTTTTAATGTTGTTTACCTAGAAACAAGATCTCTAAGCACGTAGGCATGGTGAGACATGATTGCAGTTAACATTATTTATCTTAGGACTTCTAGTGATGTTTCAGAACACATTTATATGAACAGAATCACATAATAGCTATTTACTTAATTATTTGTCCTACATGTAGGATTTCTAAGTGAATGATGACATGCTAAAAAAGAAAGCAGTATATATGAGCCTAAGTAGCATGATATCTAATGCACGACATGTTGTACCTAAACATGGATGCTATTGCGCATAGAGAAAATAAACCTACAAACATGGTCTCTACCCTTAATTATACTACAACATACATATCACCCACCTATTTTCACTCTCTGACCCCCAGAGTTGTTTACAATTGATTATTACAGACCATGGGATATGAATTACACAACTGAAATAGGAGAAAAATAAGAAGTTAACTGTAGGGAGCCTACAGAATAGGCTCAAGTGTCCAGGTCCTCAATGCCAAGTATTATTTCACAACATTTCTCATAATCAGGGTGTGTTTGAGTTCCCTAAGGACCCCAAAGGCTCCCGGATATATGCTCACACCCAGATTTCATAGCCAAGATAGAGTAAGTGCAGTGTGGAATGGCCAGCCTTTGTGTGTCAAAATTTAGAGGGAGCTCAAGGGTCCCAAGGCAATGCTCACACACAAGGGGCAGAACTTAAGGTGTCTAAGAGTATAGTGAAAGTGCTCATAGTTTGAAAAGGTTAAGTAAGAAAAAAGTTTTGGAATAAAGACTTAATGGAAATATAACAAAAAGTTTAACTGATGAAAATAATTCGAAAAAACATGAACACCAATCTCAGAACCAAGGAAGAGTTAGCATCACACAAGGACCCAGAATGATCCAACAACCACAACATGGGAAAGGGGGTTTGAGGGACACATAGGTGTAGAGTACTGAACATGTAACATGTAGGAGCATACATAAACAATCAGAGATCCTAAGGGTTTAGAGGATCAGCAGGGTATAGGATGAAACTAACATGGCATTACCAACCAGTTTAAGACAGGATAAGATGCTCTAATCTAATGTATCAAACATAAACATGGATATTCACATAAAGACAGATTTGGAGTACACAAAGACATGCTAGATGGAATCCAAGATCCTAGTTACATGTTGAACAACTGAATAGTAGGTAAAAGCAAATTAGAGACACAATGAACTGCATCAGTAATAGAAACATGTTGGTTTGAGAGCTGAAATATGAATTGGAACATACCAGTGATGTGAAGAGAGCAGTAACACAAAGCAGAAGATAGGAGATGCACAGTAGTTAGCCTTGGCTTGCAGTCGACTAACTTAGAGTAGTAGCAAATAGAAGAGAGAATAGATAGAGTAGCAAGTTTTAGTTGTGAGAGAGAGAGAGTTGAATAGATTAGTTTTTCGTGTGTGTTCTAATGAACGAATAAAGTATATATATAGTTTGAAACTAGGTGAAAATAAGGTAATAATTACACTGCCTGGTAATTGTGGAACTCAAAGAATCAATTAATTGCAAAATCAGTACTAGTACTCCCTTAATTAAGGGAATTAAATTTCAAACGGTCATAACATGTAACAAGTAAGGAAAGGAATCGTGTATAATAAATAAGGAATGATTTCAAACATAGTAAATACAGAGTAGGAAATTGAGGTCAGGTTCATAAGGTTTTAATTAAAATACTACTGTAAGAATCAATTGGTAGTAAAATCAGTCATGTAATAAGGCAAGAAGTAATAAAGGTCATAAAAATATTATCACAGGAAATCAATTAAAGGAAATCAATCAAAGGAAATTAGGAATTTAAAAAGAATTAGTACTGATTGAAGAATCAGCATAGATTATGTAGAGTAAACACACAACGTGAGAGAATCAGAAACACTAGAAATTAAAATAGGGTAAAATCACATGGAATAAGGGGTTTACACAGAACATGACATGAATCACTGAATAACCATAATACAAGCAGGAAAGGTAAAGATTTAGAGGTATAGATGAACAAAAAATAGAGTAGAATCACAGAATAAGCATGGGTAATAGCAGCCAGAAACCCTAACAAGCAATATAGGGTAAAACATCACGAAATCACAGAGTATTCAAGAGAACATAGTGATCATAATAGAACATATAAACATATTGTTGGAAACAAACTTAGAGCCACAGACTAAAGACAAGACTTTAGGGTCTTTTAACGAAATAACTCAGACAAAGAAAGGGAAAGGCTTAAATATAACGAAAATCACAAAATAATACTTAAAATCTGAAGAGAAATCATTTTTGAAAAGGTGTTTGAAACCCTAGTCTTGAGAAATCAAGAATCGTTTCAGAAAACAAGAAGATGTTTGAAGAAAACATGGAAAAATCTTAGAATACGTATAGATATGTGACAGATCTAAAAGGATCGGGAGGTTTAAAGTTACGGTTTCCAAAGAGATCCTATAAAAGAGAAGAGAAGAACTCGAAATTGCAAGTTTTAACCGGAAAGTGTAAATATCGTACTCTGACGACCATGGGTAGCCGAAAAGATGGCATGAGACCGGAGATGGTGAGTGGACTACCTCTGGTTCACTTGAAGGCCTCAAAACAGTGACACACGTTCAAGGGGGGATCTATAAGGCTGGTAGGTGGTTGAATCGCCAGCCGCCAGGGAATAGAATTGGATTCATCGAAAAAGTCAAATCCATCCAAGAATTACCACCGCCAAAAAGCAAGAAAGATGTGATGAGTTTCCTGGGATGCCTTAACTACATCAGATGTTTCATAGAACAGTCCACAATAATATGTGAGCCGATTTTCAAAATGTTGAAGAAGGACGTTTCCACCAGTTGGACCAAGGATTGTCAAAAGGCTTTTGATAAAATCAAGGGTTACTTATCAACACCGCTAGTTTTTGTCCCGCCAGAGCCAGGTAGACCACTGCTACTTTACCTTGTCGTGCTAGATGGAGCTTTCAGTTGCGTTCTAGGGTAGCACGATGAGACAGGAAGAAAAGAACAGGCCATCTACTACCTGAGTAATAAGTTTACACCTTATGAAGAACGGTATATTCTGTTAGAACGAACATGCTGTGCCTTGACATGAATAGCTCAGAAGCTGAGGCATTTCTTGTGTGCTTATTGGTGATACCCAATTTTTCCCATAATTTTTTAAAATTGCATATATACCTTCAAAATCATGCATTAATAGCAATTGATATTTTTCCATAATTTTCCTATATTTTTATTAATTTATTCAGCATTTTATTTCCAATAAATAATTACAAAATTGCATCATAAATGATTTCAAAAGCATTTCTTGATTTTAGTTATTGTTTATGGTCCTATTAAGACCAAATTATTTCACAAGTAGCCAAATTGACACATTTTGGCTATAATTGCAACAACTTTGCAATTATAGCCCAAGCATATAATTTTGTACTATTTTTATCAGAAATTAGTCATTTGTATTTTAAAATACTAAATAATCATGTTAAATTATTTTCTATGCATGAAGTTCATTTTTTATAATTATTAGCTAGTTTTAGAAATTATTTTAGGTAATTTAATTGGGTATTTAACAAATAGCCATCTTCATTTTAATTATCGCCTAAATTAAACGAGACCCACCTGATTCAAACAGCCCATATACCAGGCCCAATCCATTAATTCCACCCGACCCAATGTCTTGTTTAATCTGGATCGTTGATCAACGGACCAGATCTCTTCTTACCTTAATTAACCCTAAAACACTACCCCCCCCAAACCCTCATTCCCATTCTCTCATTCTCTCTTGTGCTCCGCCGTTACATTCTCTCATCTCTCTCAAGCTCTCTCTGCTGAAACCTAAGCTCCTCTCAGCGGCCGTTGGCTCACCGGTAACAATGGTGGTTCCACCACCACCCCTAGCTTCCATGGCTCCCCTCGTGCTGGATTATTACTACCCTAAGGTCCTCAAGGGACCAGCAACTGTTCAACTCACACCTATCGTTTGATTTTGGCCGTTTTCAGGCCACCCTTGGCCTGTCCGAGTAAGATCCTTCTATCTCCGGCTAAAACCTATGGTTTCTAAGCCCGATTCTCTCTATCTCTAGGTTCTCTCTCTGAAATCCTAATTTAACTATGGACTTCTTAGATCCGTAACAGATCTAAGAGTCTCATGAGTTATTTTACTGTTTTCCTAAAAGATCTTTCCTATTTTTCAAAATACCTTTTCATCTTCAAACTAGGGTTTTCTTAACCCCTTTTAAAAATGGTTTTTCCTTCTGATTTTTAGTACTATTCTATGATTCTTACTATGCTTAAACGTTTATTCATGCTTTCCCCATTTGATCTGATTTATTATGTTAAAACCCTAAGTTCTTGGTCTTAATCCTAGGTTCTGAGTTTGTTTTTGATGATTTGTTTGTTTAATCTGTATATGTGTTTGTTTCTCATGAACGTTCTGAGTTTCTGTGATTTTACCCTACTATGTTCATTAGGGTTTCTGATTTTTGCTTCTTTCGCTTACGTTATGTTTGTTCTGTTAATTCCTCTATTCATTACTATTTTTAGTTGAATCCCTGATTCTATGAGGTTTTTACTACTGTGTTCATTAGGGTTTTCCGATTTTTGCTTCTTCTTGCCTATTATGTGAAACTTATGGTAATTTTCCCTAAATCAGTACTATTTTTTTTTGAATCCTTCATTCCCTGTGATTGATATCCTTCACTAATCTCTTGTGATGTTCTCTACTGATTTTCAACCTCTAAGTTATCTTCTTGCCTTATTTTTGGTCGACTATGTTGTCAACTGATTCTTAGGTATTTTCCTTAATTAGAATCTTCTGAACCTAGCCTCAATTACATGTTCTATACTTGTACTATGCTAAAATTATTTCCGTATGTGTTATATTCCAGTCATAAATGGTATCTTTCCTTATTTGCTACATGTATTCTACTGTTTGAAGTTAACTCTTTTAATTAAAGGAGTATCTATGCTGATTTTGGTACTGATTGATACCTAGTTCCATTATTACTACATGACTTGGATTTTTACCTTATTATTCTACCTAGTTTTAAAATACTATATGTATATATATGCTCTCTCATCAACACAAACACACATACACATTGGTTCAAAAACTATCTCTCACACTCAAAGCTTTCTGCTCTCCTTCTTTGTTACTTGCTATTGTTCTGAGTTAGCCGACTGTAAGCCAAGGAGAATTATTGTTATCTCCTATTCTCCACTTTTGTGTTCGCTATCTTCTTTACTTGTATGTTCTGATTTCAATTCATGTCCCAAAACCAATATGTTCTTTTTACTGCTTCAGTTTATCCTGTTTCTAGTTTGTTTCTATCTATGGTTTTGTTGTGCAACCTGTAGTTGACATGTTTACATTTTTGTCCATCTAGCATGTTATGTTATGTATTACTCCCCTTAGGACCAACATGAATATGTTACCCCCCTTTTGTAGTATGTCTCAATGTGACTCTGTTCAATTCTATGTTTATCCGGTTTCTAGTATGAACCTTTCTTTGGAAAAATAATTTGTACCCTAAGTTTCTTGATTCTTTGTCGATTCTGGAGTTCATTTGATATTCCCTGCAAGAACTGATATGCTTGTACATTATGTGCTCTATTTGTCCCCAATCCCCAATTAACCTTGTGGGAAGGTTTGTTCTCCGAGTGTTGCTGAACTTGTTTGACTGACCTGCTGTTGTTAATTACACAACTATTTTTAAAAGCTATTTTACTAAACAGCTCTTTATTTACAAAACTATTTCAACTAAGTCTCTTTTCACACTTCTTTCCTACTAAAACCTTTTCAAAACTATGTCAAGCACTCTCACTCTACTCTTAGGTACTTGAGTTCTTCCCCTCCAATGTGTGACTGCTTAGGGATTCCTGTGACATCCCTCTGAACTCTGATGCATTGGAGCTGGAACTTCTACACTACACTTACTCAGTTATGGTGGTGAAATCTGGGTGTGAGCACTGCCCGGGATCCCTTGAGGTCCATAGGGAACTATGACACACCCGGATATGAGAAAAGCTATGAATCATTTGGGCATTTGAGGTTATGGAAATCTGGACCTGTTTTCAGGCTCCCTATAGTGTAACTTCTTATTTTTCTTTATCTATGTAATTCATTCAGTATTGGTAAGTAACAATTATTGTAAATGAATATTGGGGTTGGCTAGTGAAAAGGGGAGGGTAGCTATATATGTTATCAATATCAATGGGTAGAAACCATGCCTTAGGTTTACATTTCTTATATGTGCATTAGAATCCATGTTTATGACCAATAAATTCTAAGCATGTAATGCATTAGATATCATGTTTTAGGTTTACTGCTTCAACATCTCATTTGACCCTATTTATCACTTAGAAATCCTGCTTCTAGGCTAAATAATAGCATCAACATAAAATTGTTGGTCCTACGCATCCTGAAATTATGCTGTAACTTCCTATGCATTTAGATATCATGCTTTAGGAATTCTGCAACCATTCTGCATCTCTATGTGCATAGTAGATACCATGCTTTAGGATCTCTCCCAATCACACCTAGTTAAACTATTGATGCATGAAAAAGGACATAAGACAATCTCATATTTGATCATCATCTTTTAAATAAACTGGTAATAATTCCTGTATTTTGCAACACTTAGAATAGCATACTTTAGGTATAACAACTTCTAAATAGTTTTTAACAATTCTGGTAACTATTGTGCATTACCCTCACACCTAGGCAAGCCTTAGGTAATCATCCTTTATAAAACTGGAAAACTGTTTCTTTTTTGTTTACTGCTTAATGCTTAACATGCTCAAAATCAGTAGGCAAACTAATTAGGGCCCCTGCTTCTGGGTTTATAAAATGAAACTGCATATCTTATGTGTTTTGATATTCACTTAGACATCATTTCTTTCGGATCCTGTCTAATAAAAATGCCTCTTGTTTGTGTTTGAGTCGTGCTATTTACGTGCATTATCTGTGGAGGTAAATCTGAGCCTTTTAATTGTTCTTTCCTGCCTTTATTTGCTAGAGTCCTATTTGTTCTTGCATGTCGCCTAGTATTTTTTCCTTTTAAACCTTAGGGGTCTGTCTAGAACTGCCTATAGATATAGGTCCTAATTTCCTCCAGGATCATTAAGAAGGGACGGGTAACAGCACGCATAGAGGTCGTTAAACAACCGCTAAGGGGTGGGAAAGGGTAGATATGGATATGATGACCGGTGCGCTAATGCCACGTGTATCCCATTTACGATGAGTGATTACCGGGCATTGCATTGATGTGATCCTATAGGATAAACAACCTAGGACTCCCCTATCCCTTACACATGTGTGCTTAGAATGTAAATCTTTCAAAACCTTATATATGTGCTTAGACTTTAAATCTTCTAAAACTTTACTTCACATGTGTGCTTAGACTGTGAATCTTTTCAAAACCTTTATTTGTGTAAGCTTATTTGCTACTTGTTTAAATTCACAAAGCTTGTTTGGCCACGAACCATAATTGTGGACTTTGAGGGGTGCCTAGCACCTACCCCTTGAAGTAATTTCAAGCCCTTACCCATTCTCTGGTTATTCAAATATTTGCTATAATGACCCTTATTAGGTGCCCTAACGCACCTTAATTCGTTAGGTGGAGAATCTTCAATTCCTTACATCCTTTTCCCAAAAGGAAACGAGTTGTCCCAATAATGTCAAAAACCTTGACTGATCCGAAAGGAGAGGGAAAAAGGGGGCGCGACAGCATGGCGACTCTGCTGGGGATTTTAGGCTTCTACCATTTCAAACTGCTTTGTGAATTTGTACCTTTGTTAATATTTGAACCCTTTCCCTTTCCCCTTCATGTGCAATTAATTGTTTATTTCTTTCAAGTATTTGATCTTTCTCAAAAACAAAACTGACATGTTTCCTTGTTTCCCTTTCTAATCGCTTTTAAATTACAACTGTTGTATTTACTGCTTTCACAACGTGAAAATATATGTCAACATGCCTTTATTGCTTATTCATTGTTGCATACTCATGCTCAACATCGTATTCCACTCGTGCCAATACAAATCCTATTGCAACGCTTAATGAATGGTTGCGCATTTCCTATTTTATATAACCCTTAAATTCGAAAAGGCTTATTCGTGGTAAAACCCGTCGATTAGCGATGCAGTCGATGGTTCCGGGCCTTCCCCCTTGAATTGTCCGCTCAAGGGTACCAGTCTAAGACCCCATAGAAACCTTACTATGTTATACTGTGCATGCATCATGGTCAAACCTAGCTGGGTTAATGTGTTGTCTACACAATAACCCTTTAAGATAGCCTTGTCCAAGTCCACCGGGGCTTTCATAATCCCAACGGACACAATCACGTTCTGTGCATTTATTTGGAGGACTAAATGCTTGTATGCTAACAATAAGTGTATAAATAGTTGAGTCTTGCAGGGGTAAGGGCCTAACTATGTTTTTCTTGCAGAAATATGAGGCACGAAGTCCTAGATTCGGCATGGTAAGCAATATCCACCCAAAGCTCATGAACTGCTGAGAAGACCTTTCCTCCAGTGATAAGAAACACGCCAAGAAATACCTGGGCAATTTACCGTCCCTCCTAGACATTCAGCCCAACAACATGTTGATCGAGGTTGTCACTTTATTTTGGGATAGCAAAAGAGCCATTTTCCACTTTGGGAACATTGAGATGACACCACTACTAGAAGAGATAGGAGGACTAGCTGGGTTAGTCAGGGAAACCCCTGGGTTGTTGGTGCCTGAGAACCACATAGGCAAGGGCTTTCTGAAAATGATGGGTCTGAAGAAGATTGCTGAGTTAGAATGTCAAACAGTCATACATACCCTTTGAGTACTTATATGAAAGGTACGGTCATAGTAAATCGTACCGTACCTACCACGACAAATTTGCCATTACATCTTTGGGGAACATCCACCGTAGGGTGTTTGTATTCATTGCATGTTTTCTGGGACTAATAGTGTTTCCAACAAAGAAGGAAAGGATCCACACTAGGTTGGCCATGGTAACCAAGGCTTTGATGGAGGGGATTGACGGGCAAGCCTTCAACATTGTCCTGATGATCATAGCAGACATTTACCGATCTCTGGAACGTTGTCAAAGAGGAGCTAAGCAATTCGAGGGTTGCAATATGTTACTACAACTATGGATCTTAGAACATCTCCAAAAGGGTCAATACCACCAAGAACTTCCATGCAGGTCTTGGAATGATCACATCGCTTTCCATCACCCCAAGAGGATGACATATATTCCCGACAGATTTGCTCAGCCAGAGAATGCCAATGAGTGGGTAGAGTTCTTTGATAATCTAACTGACGAGCAGGTACAATGGATGTTCGAGTTGTTTCCAACAGACGAATTCATCATCAGGTCCCGGGATGCACCACAATTGGTGTTAATCCGGTTGAGAGGTATATATCCTTACGTTCCTCTCCGAGTCATGAGACAAGAAGGCAAAAAGCAAGTTGTGTGAAGGGTCGACAAGATGAGCCATTTCTGAGCTGACTTCCAGGATGATGATGTTCCCCACAAGTGGCGAGCCCAATATATGTGACACTGCAAAATCATAATGGAGAAGAACACAATTGAACCAGACAGGTACCGTGCAGGATACGCACCTTTCTACCCGGGGTGGTTAGAAAATGACCTGGATGGGTTAGTCAAGCCAGGGATCAACCGAGGCCACAAAATCATAGGCGCTAGTGTCGAGACTCAGGTCAAGTACAATATGCTGCGCAAGAGGATCCACGAGTCTGAGAACGAGCACCGAGAAATACATGAAACCAACAAAAGGTTGATCGAAGAGTAGAAAGACACGGCCATTCGTTCCAACACGAAGCTGGAATACTTGGATCGAGTCATAGTAGAGCTGGAAGGTAAAATCATCAAGAGGGTCGAAGACTGTCAGAAAGTTGAGGGGAATGAAGGAGGACATCTGGCTAGAGCATACCTACTGCTAGGACTGCGTGAGCTGGGGAACTTGTTCGATTGGATAAAGGATGCTGAATCTACGGAAGGTCCTTCTAAGACCAAGTAGGATAGGATTTCCTTTTTCTTTCGCTTTATCAATGTAATAAGGCCAACGGCCATTAGTGACTTTATTTCCTGCTTATTATGTTAGTGTCGTTTTGGATTCGTCTATTTTTACATTAATGAAATGAGGAATTTTGGAATCTAAGTTCTCTAAATCAATTTGTCGCTAGGCCTACCTCGGGAACAACGAGGCTCCTAATTTAGGACACGCTTTTATAATCCATCACTATGCGTTTAAATACTGCAATATTTTTCGTGATCCTTACTGACTTGGCTACCTTTTGTTTTGCTTTTGTTTTTGATTTTGTTACCCTCCCCAAAGGTTGGTTTTTGAGTTCTGGCATCATCATCATACCACACAAGATCCAGGGGCCCTCCACATTCTCCTCCTCCTAGTCCACCTAAGGGAAAAAGCAAAGGCAAAGGAAAAAATTGAAGATATCAGGAAGGAAAACACAACGCCAGTCGATCGAACATAAGCTACTGATAGTCAAGATACTCAGGTTAGAAATGATGATATGTCACAACTCGAGCAAAGGTTGTTGAAACTCCAAGGGGAGCTTGAGCATGTCCGGAATTTGGATATTTTATCATTATCACTCATTGTTCCAGATGTCAACTATCAAAACATCCAAAATCCCATACCTTCTCAGAATACCCCAAACAAACAAAATCCTCCCACATCTCATCACCACACAACTCCACCAAAAACTCTACCTATTCCACCACAATACAATGCTTTCCACACTCCGAGAAACACCTCACTGATCGTCCCCGAGCCACAAAACTCAACAAATGACCACCTCCATACCTAGGCACCAGGCCATCACAACAACCCCATATACGTCGAGACTCTACCTCACTCCAACCAACCCATTTCATACACACCTGAATCTAGTGGGAAGGATTTTCTTATCAAGAATTTGGAAAAAGAACTCAAGAAGCTAACTAGCCGAGTTCAAGGTGTTAAAGGAAGTAAGGGAGTTGAAGGGTAGAACTATGAAGATCTTTGCATATAGCCCGATGTCGAACTACCAGAGTGCTACAAACCTCCTATGTTCGAGATGTTCGATGGTACAAGTATCCTAGGGTCCATCTGAGGACCTATTTTGATAAATTGGTTGGAGTAGGAAGAGATGAAAAGATTCGTATGAAGCTATTTATCAAGAGCCTCACATGGGATGCTTTGTCTTGGTACATCAGCCAATACCCTAACAAGTAGTCCAATTGGGTAAACATTGCATCAGACTTCATGGACCGGTTCAAGTTCAATACAGACAATGCGCCAGACGTGTTCTATATTTAGAATATTAAGAAGAAGCCCACTGAAACTTTTCGCGAGTATGCCACTCTTTGGAGATCTGAAGCAGCTAAGGTCAGGCCTGCCCTAGACGAAGAACAAATGAACAAATTATTTGTCCGGGCACAAGACCCGCAGTATTATGAGCGGTTGATGGTGATTGAAAACCACAAATTCTTAAAATCATCAAGTTAGGTGAGAGAATCGAAGAAGGGATTAAAAGTGGAATGGTTACCAATTTTGAAGCATTACAGGCCACGAATAAGGCCCTACGGTCCGGTGGTATATCCAAGAAGAATGACGTAGGGGATGTAATTGTTGCACAGGGACCCAAATCCCCACTGACATATCGAACCTCTCCACTCACCTACCAAGCACCACTGCCCACATATCAGTCAGCACCTCCACCAACATATCAGTCATCTCCACCACATACCTATCAGCTTACTTCTCCCAGATATTCCCAACCAACTCCTGCTTACCATGCTTACATTTCTCAACCATCTCACTTCCAATCACCCCCTGCTCGCCAAAATTTTTCGAGACCTCGACCCAATTTTGACTGCAGGCCGCCCAAGAAATATACTGCCATTGATGAACCTATTGACCAGTTGTACGAAATATTAAAAGTTGTTGGTTATGTTACTCATATCCCTACTGTAACCCCTGAAAATCCATCCCAATGGGTCAACCCAAATAAAACCTGTGCATACCATTCCAGCATGAAGGGGCATCCAATTGATGAATGCCGTACACTTAAGGATAAAATCCAATCTCTGATTGATAATAAGGTCATCCAAGCAAAGGAAGCTACTCCCAAGGTCCGCAACAATCCGCTCCCAGACCATAGAGGTGGAGGCATCAATATGATAAAGATAGAGGAAGAACGGGACCCAGAGGGGTCGATCGCATTGATCAAAGAAGGTGATGACCCAAAGAAGCCAGCGGTCACACTTAATCCCATCATAGTCCAGATTCAGCCGTCGGGAGATGTTGAGGTAGCTGCGTCAGTCCCATTCAAGTTTGAAGTGGCACCACCTGCAGATGAACTTTTGTTGTTTGAGATTGATTTAATCGCACCTACCACGGCACCCGTCCCATTTGAAGTGAAGATAGCCGCACCAATTACAGTGACAATGTCAACCCCACCGCTTTTCAACACCAATGTTGTACCTTGGGACTATGTAGCTGAGGCAAGGCGGAAAGGTAAAGTCAAGATAGAGGAATTTGTTGCTGCACAAGGGATGACAAGGATCAACAAAGTCTATACACCTGAACACTTGGCTGAATCCAGCAAACAGGCTTCCAACAGACCACCCATCCTTGAGACAGGCCCAGATGATTTTTAGAGGAAGGTGTAGGCCAAAGAATACTCAGTCATTGATCAGTTGAACAAAACCCCAGCCTAGATATCCATTATGTCATTGCTGCAGAATTCGGAGACACACAGGAATGCTTTGATGAGAGTGTTGAATGAAGCATACGTGCCTAATAACATCACCAGTGGAGAAATGGCCAACATGGTAGGACAGGTGCTGGAAAGTCACAAGATCACTTTCCACGATGACAAGCTGCCACTTGAAGGGCAAAGTCACAACAAGGCACTGCACATTACTGTGCAATGTGAAGATCATTTCATTAGCATAGTTCTAATTTATGGAGGATCCAGCCTCAACATTTTCCCATTGACAACCCTCAAAATATTAGGCAAAGGATTGTACGAGATAAGAGAAGGGTCCATGAATGTAAAGGCTTTCGATGGTTCTCAAAGGGACACCATTGGAGAAATCAGTTTTTGTCTACAGATGGGACCTACATGGTTCGAGATTGAATATCAGGTGATAGATGTATCCATGTCATATAACCAGTTATTGGGGCGGTCGTGTATACATGTCCCTGGGGCTGTGGCATCAACATTGCATCAGGTAGTGAAATTTGAATGGAACAACCAGGAAGTAATCATCCACGGAGATGGAAGCAAGCCTATCTATAGTCTCCAGACCATCCCGATGGGTGAAGGTAGAAGAAGGCTGGGTGGAGAAACCTATCATCACATCGAGCGGGTAAACACAATAGACAAGGATAAGTGGTGGGATAATAAGATCGAAAGCATATTGAACTGGAGCGGGTATAAGTCTGGAAAAGGGCTCGGTAAGAATCTTCAGGGGATTTCCAAACCAATACAGTTGAAGCACCATGGCACCACTTTTGGGCTGGGATACAAATACACTTGGCAGGAGTATGAAGACCGGTCGCCACCATGGCGTGGTCCCTACTATCCATCGAAACAACCTCTACCACATTTGGAGCACACTTTCAAGCAAACTGATATCATATGGGGGTCAGAAGAAGAAGAAACTCTAGAAGCTTTGAAGAATCTATTCCTGGAAGACGAAGACATAGACTGTTATGTTATTGTTGAGGAGGAGGAAGAGGAAGGCCCTACCAACCAAGGTGTGAGCAAGGGATCATTCCACAAGAATTGGACCGTCAGACCATCCAGGGCTTGACGAGTCCTGGGGTAGCAAGGCTGAACATCGTTATTTATTTCATTTTTGCTAATGATTTCCTTTTTGCATTTTTTTGTTTTCCAATAAAATCCCTATGTTCCAAAATTGTTTGTTTAAATTATCAAAATCGCTTTTACGTTTCAATGAATAAGTATTTATTTATTACCGTTTTTCTCTCATTTCTTTTATCTATACAACATTACTATTTCCTGTCCTGATGAACCAATGACTATGACATGCAATGAGACAACGCAACAAAAGGACAGCGATTCAAAAGTAGAGGATGTCATACTCGATCAAATTGTCAGAGAAGTTGAGGATTTCGAGAACAGACCCAAGTCCAAGCTGGACAAAACTGAGGTAGTCAATCTGGGAGATTCAGAGACTGTAAAACAAACTCGCATCAGCATCCGTTTGTCGCCGTCATAGAAAAAGGAATACACCCAATTCTTGAAAGAGCATAAGGACATATTTTCATGGTCGTACGATAACATGACTGGTCTAAGTACATCCATTGTGGCTCACAAGTTGCCGACCAATTCAATGTGCCCGCCGGTAAAACAGAAGCTCAGAAAGTTCAAGCCTGATATGAGTCAGAAAATCAAAGAAAAATTTACAAAGAAAATCAACGCCAAGGTCCTCAGGGTAGTTGAATATCCAACATCGTGCCAATGCCCAAGAAAGACAGAAAAGTTAGGGTCTATGTCGACTATCGAGATCTCAATCTTATGAGTCCAAAGGATGATTCCCCCTTCCAAGCATACACATCCTGATTGAAAATTGTGCAAAGCATGAACTTCAGTCGTTCGTGGATTGTTTTGTCGGATACCATCAGATTTGGATGGACGAAGAAGATGCTGAGAAAATGGCTTTCATCACGCCGTGGGGAGTCTAATGTTATAAGATAATGCCATTCAGCTTAAAGAATGTTGGGGCCACTTATATGAGGGCTATGACCACTATCTTTCATAACATGATACATAAAGAGATCGAGGTATATGTGGACAACGTCATTATCAAGTCCAAGAAAGCCACCGACCATATAGCAGGTCTGAGGAGGTTCTTCAACAAGTTGCGAAAATAAAACTTGAAATTAAACCCCACGAAGTGTGCATTCGGGGTTCCTGCCAAAACATTGCTTGGGTTCATTGTTAGCCGTCGATGAATAGAACTGGATCCGTCAAAAGTCAAAGCCATCCAAGAATTACAACCGCCAAAGAACAAGAAAGATGTGATGAGTTTCCTGGGGCGCCTTAACTACATAGCGGTTCATAGCCCAGTCTACGGTCATATGTGAACCGATCTTCAAGATGTTAAAAAAGGATGTTGCAACTAAATGCACCGAGGATTGTCAAAAAGCTTTCAACAGAATCAAGGAATACTTGTCAACGCCACCGATTTTGGTCCTGCCCGAGCAAGGTAGACCCTTGCTACTCTACCTAGAAGTATTAGATGGAGCTTTCGGCTGCTTTGTGAGGAAGCACGATGAGACATGAAGAAAGGAACATGCTATCTATTATCTGAGTATGAAGTTCACTCCATACAAGGCACGATATTCTCTACTGAAGCATACTTGTTGTGCTCTAACCTAGGTAGCCTAGAAGCTGAGGCACTACTTCTATGCCTACATGACATATCTCATATCAAGGATGGATCCCTTGAAGTACATCTTTCAGAAGTCCATGCACACTCGCAAGCTGGCCAAGTGGCAAATTTTGCTAAGTGAATTTGACATCGTTTATGTGACTCAGAAGGCGGTCAAGGTACAAGCACTACTACAAAAAAGACCTTTAGCGGCAATACAAAACGGCTTTAGCGGCAATATCAATAGTCGCTATATATTTTACCAGCCATTAGGGTTTTGCCGCTGATGTCGTGGTCGGCAAAGCCTTTAGCGGCTTTTCTTGCAAAAGCTGATAAAAGGTATGGTTTATTGCCGCTGAAAATTATTATCTTTAATGGTAATTGTTTGCGGAAATTATAATGGCTACTAAATCCAATCCAAAAAGGCCAACTATACCTCTTTAACATCTATTTTTATAGCCGCTAAATTCAAACTAATTACCGATAAAGGTTCGCATCTCTAACAGCAATTGTTTATGGAAATTATAATGGCTAGTAAATCCAATCCAAACGGCTAATTATACTTCTTTACCATCTATTTTTATAGGCTAACTTCAAAATAATTACCGCTAAAAGTTCGCATCTCTAACAAAAATTGTTTGTGGCAATTATAATGGCTACTAAATCCAATCCAAACGGCTAGTTATACTTCTTTACCATCCATTTTTGTAGCCGCTAAATTAAAAATAATTTTCGCTAAAAGTTCAGATCTTTAACGACAATTATTTTTGTTGCAATTAAAAAGGCAATAGTATCCCTTCTTAAAACATATTAGTTTGCCTTTTAGCGTCCATTTTAATAGTTAATATGTTTAACTAAATTTCCGCTAATAATCAATAGCTTTAAAAGTCATAAGCGATAATAGTAATAATTTGGCCACAATTAATAATAGTTACTACATTTGTATAGAATATGACCCAACTAATAAAATACATTAATATTAATTAAAAAAAAACATAATATATCTCATTAAATCCTAACAAAAAAAAGAAAATACTAATAAAAATATTAATATCACAGTAACTTAAAACATAAAAATATATTGTTTGGACTAAATAGCAATGTCATCATTGTAATAATCCAGAATGATGGTCTTCAAATAATTTTTGCAGCTTTTCATCATTTTGAAATCTTCCAACCGCTAAATTATCGAACATCATACTGTATGAGCTGAAATTATAAAATAATTGTGTTAAAGGATAAAGTATAAGCATGAAGTGCTGAAACAGGAGACTAGTGTTATAGCTAACAGTGTAGATTTTATAGCTACCAGTGCATTTTCTTTTGCAGGAACAAATGAATTTCATTCTTTCTCACAGATTCCTAGTGCTGAAAAGAGCTACTAAACCTCGAAAAGTCAAACTCCTAATCTACGGATTAGAATTGCTAAAAGAAGACCATAGATTGAGAACTAGCATAAGGGTATTTAAACGACATGTGGAAAACCACATGAAAGGAAAATCTTAACTCGAAAGCTAACTGTTCATTGCCAGATATCCCATCACTACACTGAAGAGTCACGCATTGATCTAAAACAACAACAAACTGGTGCAGATAACATGAGCTTTATTGTGACAAAACACATCAGTATTGCTAGCACCAAACAACCAAATGGCAGCCACTATAAATTAGAAAATTGGACACTCGAAATCAACTGATATTACTGAAGCATCTGAGCAAACATAGTTTGTTGCGACACTTCATAGAACATTACACATCTTCAAAGACAAGTCAATCAACCTGAGAACAATGAGCTTTGATTACTTATTTATTTGGATTGGAAATCTTTGGACAGAGTACTTACTGTATGGTACTGTGCATTTATGAAGTGGTATTAGCATTTTATGATGTTCATTATGGAATTTCTTAGTTCTACATGGGAAAGAAATGCAACTGTTTTTCAGAAGATTTTCGCATAATTGATTGATGGACTGAATGTCTCCAAATTTAGTTAACTCCAGAATAACAACTATGCTGGAAATGATGCTCGAGTTAACAGATGTTTAGTTAACTCCAGAACAGCCTTACACTTATAATACTCTGTCACATATGTTTGTTTTCTTTCAGCAAACACTCTATTTTCAAAGTTGGGATGAATCAATGTCTTCAAACACTATCAAAGTGATTAAACGAAAGTTTGTTGGAAAAGGCAACGCTAATTTAAACAATCAAGCATCATCAATCAATTGTAAATAAATATATATAAACAATCAAGCAAAAAAGATCAACTGTAAAACAGTCAATATAATCAATCGAGCAGCATCAACCATCAATCCATTGTAAATCAATCCAAATAACCAATTGAGCAACATCAATCCACTGTAAATCGATCAATCCATATAAAAAATCGAGCAGCATCAATCAAAAATCTATTGCAAAATGATTGCAAGCAACCAATTTAACAGGGGAAGAAGAGAAATTAACAGGGGAAGAAGAGAAGGTCATAGGAACGAGAGAACTTACTTGGAAAAGAATCGACGACCTTGATGAAATTCACCGCGTAATGGAATTGACGCAACAACAATTTATGCTTTCCTATTCAATTGATGGTATCCCTTTCTATTAAAGGGAAATATGTTTTCCTAGTTCCTACACGTTTCTAATTAGAGGGAACGATAAATCTCGTCCAAACAATTTGGAGGGAACAGTGTTTTTCTTTTTGTGGGGAGGGAAAAGTTAAAATAATAAAAAATTAAATTCAATTAGTAATTTTAGTGGCAACTATATTTTTGTTGTCGGTAAAAGGATATTTTTTACTGGCTAATGTTCATGTGCCACTAATTTTTTAGCTTAAAGAATATATTACAACAATTGCCTTATTGCCACTAAATAATTGCTGTTAAAGGTCTTTTTTGTTGTAGTGAAGCATTGGAAGATCATCTTGCCGAGAACCCTGTGGGAGGAGAATACGAACCTTAGAAACATATTTTCCCGATGAAGAAGTATTATTCATAGGAGAAGACATTGATGAATCCTATGATGGCTGGAGAAGCCAATTTCAAAGGGGTCGGTATTGCAGCAGTCTTGGTGTCGGAAACTGGCCAACATTATCCGGTATCTGCTAAACTCAGATTCCCCTACAGCAACAATATGGCAGAGTATGAAGCCTGCATCCTAGGGCTCAACAAGGCCATTGACATTAATATTCAATAGTTTAATTGATGATTCAGACCTTCTAATACACCAAGTACAAGGAGAATGAGCTACCAAGAATTCCAAGATACTGACGTATCTGCACCACGTGTAGGAATCGAGAAAGAGGTTCACAAAGGCATAATTTTGGCACAACCTCAGAATTCTGAATGAGTTTACCGATGCACTGGCCACTCTATCATCCATGATACAACATCCAGATAAGAACTTCATTGATCCTATTCCAGTAAGGATCCATAGCCAGCCGGCATATTGTGACCACACTAAAGAAGCAGATGGAAAGCAATGGTTCCATGATATCAAGGGATATCTGTCAAAGGGAGAGTCACCAGAGCTTGCAAATCACACTCAGAAATGCATGCTTCGGAGATTTTCCAACAGTTTCTTTCACAACAGAGGAACCTCTGTATAGGAGAACTCCCGATTTGGGATTATTGACACGTGTCGATGCAAGGGAAGCCTCCAAACTACTTGAAGAGATACACGCTGGGACCTGTGGCACACATATGAATGGTTTTGTCTTGGCCAAGAAGATACTTAGAGCCGGTTATTTCTGGATGACCATGGAAACTGATTGCATCCAGTATGTCCGAAAATGCTACCGATGTTAGGTACATGCATATATGATAAAGGTACCCCCCAAACGAGCTAAATGCAAAAATCTCACCATGGCCATTTTCCGCATGGGGAATGGACGTCATTGGATCGATCGAGCCTACCGCCTCAAATGGACAGAGGTTCATCTTGGTAGAAATTGATTATTTCACTAAATAGGTCGAAGCATCATCTTACAAAGCAGTAACTAAGAAATTCGTGGCAGACTTTGTCCGCGACCGTATTATTTATCAGTTCAAAGTTCCAGAATCGATCATCACCGATAACGGTCCAACCTCAGCAGCGGTCTGATTCCCATTTATGAGGGGATACGTAGACAGCCCTATGGGTTCGGTCACAATTCAATAAAAATATCATTCCCCCCACAATTGGAAATTGGGGAAGAATTTTAAGGAGGAGCCTCAAAATTCCGAAGTAAGTTCAGTCGACCGCAGCACGCGCTACAGCCTGAGATGCCAACCCATCAAACTGGGGAAGAATTTTGAGGAGGACCCTCAAAATTTCGTAGCATAAGAGGTTGCAATGTCTTGAACCGTGTCACAGTCGTCGGTTCATCTAAATTTCTTGAAATATATCTCATACTATGTATTTACAAAATCATGCATGCTTATTTCCAAAATATAGCTATGTTTAGCAAACGCAACACCGATGATTTAAACAGGATCATCAGACTGAGCAGAACGAGTCAAGCAAAGCCAGCGGAGATTCGAACCAACCTCCACCATCTATAGAACTCACAATTTTTCTTTGGATGCAGGAACAAAGAACGAACATGTTTATAATCACAATCCTCGAAACCATCGCACTTGCCGACATTTGCTATCAGCATGAACAAACAATGCTCCATAGTCACAATGCTCACAACAATCACAATATCAAAGCCTGCTACCAGCTAAGAAATTCTACTGTCATTTACTATTTAATCTTCTGCATAAGGCTAAGTTCTGCCTTCATTTTGCATAAGCTAATATATGCCTTCCATCTTGCATAAGGCTAAGCTCTGCCTTCATCTTGCATGGGAATAAGCTTTGTCCCGAATTTTGCATGAGGTTAAGGTCTACCTCCATCTGCATAAGGCTAATCTCTACCTTCTCTTGCATAAGGGTAATCTATGCCTTCATTTGCATAAGGGTAATCTCTGCCTTCATTTTATATAAGGCTAATCTCTGCCTTCATTTCGCATAAGGCTAATCTCTGCCTTCTCTTGCATAAGGCTAATCTCTGCCTTCATTTGCATAAGGATAAGATCTGCCTTCATCTTGCATGGGACTAAGCTATGTCCCAAATTTTGCATAAGACTAAGCTCTCCCTCCATCTGCATAAGGCTAACCGATGCCTTCCTATCAGCATGAGGTTAAGCTCTACCTCCATCTACATAAAGCTAACTGCTTCCTTCCCATTTGCATAAGGCTAATTTGTGCCTTCCATCTTGCATAAGGCTAATCTTTGCCTTCTCTTGCATAAGGCTAATCTCTGCCTTTATTCTGCATAAGGCTAATCTCTGCCTTCCACATCTCTACATGAGACTAAGCTCTGTCTCCATTTTGCATAAGGCTAATCTTTGCCTTCCACATCTTGCATAAGGCTAAGCTCTGCCTCCAATTTACTTTTCACTAAGACTAAGCGATGTCTGTCAAGTATTATTTGTCACACCTCCTTTTTCCTCTACCCCCGGATTAATGAATGGTAGTAAGGGAGTTTTTCCACTTTAAGTGACATTATTCGGATTTGGATTTTATTTTAGTTTTCAGAGTTGCCACCCGGATTTTGGACGATGTTCCGGGACACCGTTTTTGTTGAAATCCCAAACCGAGGAAATTTAGACTCTGTTTTAAGTTGTTTGCATACCAGAAATCCGAGTAAGGAATTCTGTTAACCCGGGAGAAGGTGTTAGGCATTCCCGAGTTCTGTGGTTCTAGCACGGCCGCTTAACTATTAATATTTGGCCTAGTTATCTGATTATTTACATATTTTTTGCCTATTGTGCTTTTAGTATTTATGGATTTATCTTGAAATAAGTCACGATGTCGTGCACTTATTTGTTTTCGGGACATATTATAACTACTCCACATGAAATGCACCCGCAATTACAACATGTGATTTTTATTAAATTTCGAAGTTGGCGACGGGGACATGAGTTGGCGACGGGGACATGAGTTGTCGCACCCGAGTGTAGATTACATTAGTCAAGACTATGGTCATGACATTTTTAAAGTGCCCATTTGAGGCAATGTTTGATTATTCTTTAGATTTTTCTATTTTTTGAAATAATATATATATTTTTTAGTTTTTAAAATTAATTAGGACGTTTATGGATTTATCTTAGACAAGTTACGATGGCGTATACTTGTTTGTTTTTGGACACATTGCAAACACGTTACATGAAATGCCCCCGTGATTTCTATGTGCAATTTTATTTATTGTTTGGAATAGAGGGTCGGGGGCATGAGTTGCCACTCCCGAGTGTAGGTTAGGGTAACTTTGGTATAGCATTCGATTTTATCAAATTTCAAGCTAAACTATCATTTTTCCTGAAAAGATTACCTAAATGGTGTTCACTAGTCTAAAGACAACATGCTTCGGGCTATGGCCATAATTTAGCCCCAGATTGTTCAACTCTTTTGGCCAATCCTAATTGTGGCTAGTTTACAAAAAAGGATAGGAAACTATGCATCTATAAAGAAAGTCATGCCATCATATAGAGAAAGTCAAAATATTAATTTGCAAATCATTTATTTAAACAGTCAAATGAGCATATATAACTATGGTGCGGTCTTTAATTGATTCCTAAACGACTTATATTTATGCTATTTAATTTTATATCTACTGAACTTTGTTTGACGGTTTTTGCACACGTTACAGTATTGCAAACTCGGAAAATTTCAGAACATATAAGGCTAATGGAAGAGGCAGATTTCTATTTGTATTTTTTCTTAAGATTTAACGGATATAAGGTGTTTACAAGCTTCATACGAGCGCCTTTGAACCATAAACTTTATACCTATTCATCAGACAGTTTGTTTTGGAGACGAAAGCTAAGATTTTTCCTTTTTTGTTATCTTTTGTAAAATCGCAGGAATTTTTTTGGAAAAAAGCAAGTATTTTTTTTTTTCAAATCTGGAGCTCTCAAGATGAACTCTTTTAATCACACATTTATATTGAGGTTCTACAAGAAAAAAAAGAAGGGGTTTTTGACCATAAACAGATGATGACAGTAATTACTAAAATGAAAAGCTGACTTAGTTTTATGAAATAGAAAAGACATAAACCAATTGTAATTTCAGTTCAGTCCGTTCTTTACAGGTGATGCAGAAGAAACTAATCTATTACATCCTTGTTTTGTACTATACATTCCCAATAATAAATGTAAAGATAACCACAAAAGAATGGTGTAGATTCGTTGCTGCTCTTGTGCGAGCTGATAATCCATATTCTTCTGGCTATTTTCTTAGTCACTAGACGACTAACTTAATAAACACATTCCTTAGGCATTTCTTAATGCATAATTCTGACGATTTATTGGGTTCATATTCGTGTCTTAATACCTTTGTAACGATAATCTAATTACTCTACAACTGTTTATGCATTATTATTGGGTGAATCTGACCATGAATGGGTCAGACTTTCCATCTCATAATGCNATTTCTTAAGGCATAATTCTGACCATTTATTGGGTTCAGATTCATGTCTTAATACCTTTGTAACGATAATCTAATTACTCTACAACTGTTTATGCATTATTATTGGGTGAATCTGACCATGAATGGGTCAGACTTTCCATCTCATAATGCCACACTAACCTAAGTTTAGATCTCCATAGACACTTGCTTACTAGGTCCCTTTAATGACCAAGAGGACCCAAATAAGAGCATTTTAACTATAAGTCCAACATTGCTTCTTCGACAGTAATACCAATAGGTTATTAAGCATTCGCAGGATGAGTCATACCATAAAGGGGTTTAACCCAACCTTGATGATGTTCTTACATCATTTTTGACAGCATAAGTTCTTGCCTTTTATGGACTGAATCTGACCATAGAAAGGGGTCAGATTCAACTCCATAGAGGTCATATTCATCTCATAATTGTTCTGTGATTTTTGATTCTTTGGGCATTTTGGAGAAGGTGAATCTGACCATTTGAAGGGTTCAGATTCCCTACTCNTACACTTGTTATGTGCTTAATGGAGTTTATTTCATGTGTAGGTGAAGTGGAGATGGAAACGGAGCTAAAAGGATGCAAATACATCAAAAAAAATGCGAAAGGAGACACCCGGGCGATAGCCGAGTGACAGAGCCAAACAGTCAGCCCTACGTGGCGTTAGGGCTGAAACGCCAGCCCTAACCTAGCGTTAGCCAGGCGTTAGGGCTGAAACGCCAGCCCTAGCCTGGCGTTAGCCAGTCCTTTGGGTCCAAACGCCAGGGTCCCCAGTTCGGC